>DWDX01002049.1:0-16298 GCA_018245675.1 Agara michaeli | reverse complement strand
AGGTGGTGAGCCTATTGCCATGCACCGGGCACACATCCAGACTCTGAGTCACTGCTAGAAATTCTAAATTAGAAAAACCCAACAGTACCCAACCCGGGATTCGAACCCAGGACCTGCCGATCGGCAGTCGCGCTAGCAACCGCCCGACCAACGAGGCAGACAAATATACAAATGATAATTATAAAAATAGTGCAATAGTATAGAGACACAAACAGATTCATATGTAATAAATGTACGCTAAGATGTTAATTTAATGAATTTAATCAATTTTACGACACAAAAGCAACAGCTTAACAATATTTGTACACGACGCGTTGTACTGTTGACAATTAACGTGCAAAGTTCAGTCACCTGGTTATATCCAGCGGGAACCGGTTAAATTATCCGCTGTAGGCTCGCAGCAATATTATTGTCGAATAAAATTAGACACACCAACGACCTGGGCGTGGGCTGAAATAATCATGAGAGGCCTTGGTGTGCGCGTACGCACGTTTCAAACAACACATACACGTAATATTTGTGTTATTTACACGACATGAGCCGGTTGAGTATATTTTTGTTTGGTAGCGGAAATCCATTCAAGTCACGTGCACGGTTTTTGCAACTGGTTATAGCCTCGAGCGAAACGTAGTGTTTTTGCAAATTCATCAGTAGCTAGGTACACATCAGATGTTAAGACATCGGATAGCGAACATTCCTATTCGATTACTGCTTCTCATCGATTCTATAAGTCGATTTATAAAGAGTATCAAAGAAATAATTCCGCATATTTTATTTTAAAAAATCATTTTGGCAACCCTTATGAAAAATTTCAAGAAACTTACGATTCAGGGTCAAAGTTATTGTCGCTACAAATATGTCGGAAAACGTTAGATAACTTTGTTTAAAGATAAATATTGATTGTTTAATGTTTTTTATGTAGTAATAAAAAGCTAAGTGGTTATATAATTAAAAGCAAGGCCGGAGAGCCTTGTAAATAACACACGACAAAATCAATTAACCTGTTTAACATATCTCACAATATAAACAATGTGGTTTTCCTGTGTTTCCATGCTTCTAATTTTAATTTGAATCAGTAAAAAACAAAACCAGGATGATATTTAATGTTGCTCAGATTTCGATCGGAAATTCTTTTCGATGGTAACATTACATTTACAAACATTAGGACAGTTGATGACCAAAAATCTGCTGTAAAAAATACAAGCACCTCTTTATTATTGGACTAGCGGTCCGCCCCAGCTTTCCACGGTAGTAGTACTTTGCTCTATTGTCAATAATTTCCTCAGCGTACGCGATGTAACGACTTTTTTTAGTATTTTTTTCAAACGTCGGGTTACATTATCGAAGTTATCATAGCGTTCCAGTTGTAAAAAGGACGTGATAAAACTCAGATCATTTTGAAGGGCTCGTTGCAGACTTAACCATTAGGTACGGGGATTACGAAACAAACGACATTAGTAGTAGATTTTCAATCAATCAATGATGTTTTATGCAATTACAGTAAATGTTGCATCTTCTGTAAGCGACCATTTTATGTTACTCATTTGGAATATTCGATTCTTAGATAAAGTAACTTCACTGACAAGTGTTTGGGTATTTACGCAAAAAAAGTCTAGCAGTGTGCGTCGTTACTTTTGAAAAACAAATTGAAAATCATTTTTGATATTTACACATATGTATGTGTATATTATACCACGCAGCAAAAACATGATATCGTCATTTGAACAAATCAATAACAATCATATTTTTTGTTACCTAGACAGCTGATAAACTAAATGAAGTAACAGACACGGAAGAAAACTTCTCGGTCATCACGTAAACATTTGTCCGGGGCGGCAATCGAACCCTTAACCCCCCGTTTCAATAACTAGTGTCTCAAATCACTAGACAACGGGCTATTTAAACTTTCACAAAGCTTTGTTCTGTTATGTACGTTGGCTATGTTGTAGATATATTGTTAATAACGTAACTAACAATATATATAAGGATTATTTTTTGCTTCTAATCGGAGCTAGCATTTCACAAAAATTTGTTTAGATTTCGATCTACGAAACCACAGCAAAATATTGGTCAGTTAAGTAAGTCTTATTTTCGAGTTAAAACTAAAGCTAAAGCTAGTAAAACTAAATTTTGAAACGAATATTTGAAGTTTTTAAATAGTTTCTTAAAATACTTAAGAAGTGTCATAAAGGTACATATTTAAGTAGAGACTCATTAAAACACCAATTAGCCACGCGACTAAGCAATTATACACTTGGGCCTTCATACAATAGACTTGAAGAACTGCGGGGGAGTTGAAGGCTGTTATTAAGTTCGTCGCTGAAATTTTTATTTTTGTATCATAATTTTTTTTAAGCCCCTAAGCATAAATTGAACTATATTTTAGTAGTAAAGTTGATTACTTCACAACACACTTTATTAAGTTAAATTGCTTAAGTAAGTATTAAATTATGTATGTATTTTTATATCTCGATTTCAAAATCCCAATTCTGAATCGTAAATTAATCGATTTTTGACAAATCGATTAATTTTGAATAAAGAAAAATCTTTTCCACTAATCTCACATCCCTAGTAAACAGTGCTCGAGACTAATTTGAATAAAAAAACATGCTATTCCATTTGAACTGGTAACCGGCTAAGTAATATATAAGTAAGTGGATGGAATACTTTGGCCTTGTGTTCGGTTGTTGAGATTAAGCACTATTAGGGTTGTATAAAGAAAATATACTAACCGTTCAACTTTGATATCCGCTTTCCTGATTACCTATAAACATAAAAAAGCAATTATGTATGTAATTTCCACTGTAATATTAGAAATATTACTCTGAGAACAAAATGAATCTTACAGAGAAGAATACAAACCAATGTAATTTGAATTTTGAATTACTGAATTTCAACAAAATGTTTCATATTATATTTAACTAGCTTTTGCCCGCGACTTCGTCCCGCGCCCGCCGCAAAATATGTAATTATTTACGACACCACATTAGAAACCTCAAAAATAACAGTATTTCTCTGCTATATAATGGATCTTATTATTACTATAAATCTTCCTCTCGAATCAATCTATCCATTAAAAAAGACCGCATCAAAATCCGTTGCGTAGTTTTAAAGATCTAAGCATACATAGGGACATAGGGACAGACGGCGGAAAGCGACTGAGTTTTGTATTATGTTGTGATGTATTTTGTTCTAACAATAAATATATCTCACCATATTATGTATAAGAAAGCTTGATTTTTGACAACCCTGGATATAATCTTCTCGTGCGTAAATAATGACTGCAAACACGGCTTACGTGAAATGCCATTAATTTAAATTACGATACTCAGTGCGTAAAACACGAAAACGTAACGGTAATTAATTAACCCGTTTTTATTTGATGGCGCCTCAATGAATTCGATCTCGTTCCAATGAATATAAAACAAATACATAACGATGCTCCACTGTTTTAATTCAATTTATTGTTGTTCATCAAAACCTTGGCGTTCGTTTTTTAAATCATCCAAGTGCTTGGAACACGTCCAAAGCGGAGTGAATACCTAAGTTTTCTGTTGTTATTTGCATCAATACGATTCACTAATTCACCAACCAATTACACAACAGTATTGTGGAGTATGTTCACTAAAAATTTAGTCACTATAAAATGAAGATTCATAAATTATCCACAGTTGTACCATGACGTAAAGGTCTAATGACCGCTAAAGGTCATAAAACTAAATGTAGCATTTGAAATTGCTCTCGATAATGTCCAATGTCACTATCATATTTTTACGTTATTACAGTATTAATGAACAGGGAAATCGATTATGTTTCGTTGACATCCAAACCTGCCAGCATTATTGCTGTTTTAATGACGGAATAATATTTTATAAAAAGGATTTAATAATAAAAAATTAAATCATAATTTAACACAACGAAAACTTGTTTTTAAATGTTACTAAAGCAATAGCGGAACGCCATACCAAAATAAAACCTTATGATATTTTTAACAGAATTATTTAAATCTTATCACAAACATATTATGTAAGAAACATTGTAAGCCCTATCAGCTTATTTAATTGAGATTTTTATTATTTTCCAGGCACTAGAATAGTCTACGACAGGTCGTTTATGATGTCTCTGAGGGAGTCGCCGATCTCAAGAACGCCACCCAAATGTGCTCTGCCAGCTGCTCTGCTAAAGAATCCCGGCTCGGTGCCGGCTGCACAGGTGCAGTCCACGCCGGCACCCAAACCTCGCTCGAATTCCATCTCCTTTGACGAGTCACAGGAGACTTTCAGCATGGATCTCTAATTAGGCTAAGGTTTTGTGGAAATGTATGCTCGCGTGCGGAGAACAATTCGAAAATAGAGTAAATGTCGTTGTACTATTACTTCCACAGCTATGAGTAACTGCCTGAACGTTATACCGTACGTTTTGATACTGGCCATACGGTGTTAGATATAAAAAAAAATGTCAATGTATTGTCTTTTTAAGGGACAGCTTTGTACACAAAGTTTTGTACGTTTAGATGAACATTTTGACTGATTTTAGTTTCTTTTTGCAAGTTTTGCACTTCATTTTTAAAATGAAGCACAAAAGTCCTCTTTATCATTAGAATGTGGATTGTGTTCACTAGATTTCACATTTTCAATATTGTTTACATAGATTTAGTGATGAATAATAAGTCTCTCAATACGTTAAAAGCGATTTTCAAATCTATTCGTCTGTTAAATAAAAAATCCAATGAAAATTTTTAACCTGTGTTCGTTACGTAGAATTAATAAAATGACTATTTCGAAGTACAAAGCGGCACGCGTGACTTGCTGTGCCTTACAAACGCAAATTTAGCCACTTCATAAATCTTTTTATGAAATATAACATCATGTCCCAAAAATAAAAAGCTAATTTTTAATGGAACAGCTGAAATAAGGTTACTTGTGAGAAAGTGTGATTTAATTAATAATTCATCACTTTGACACGTAATATTTGAGCTCTAGGTACATGGTATGGTAACACTAACTACGTGACGTAACGGAATTATATGAATAGTATTAGTTTTCATGAATATTTTGCTCATCACCAATCTCAGGTGAATTGTCTTTGTTTTTGAATGTAAATTGTTTTTTCTCGCTGGTACATAACTAATAAAAATCATTATAACAAGACTTTAAAAAAAAAGACTGTATTTGTCACTTCACAAAGTTCTAAAGCCTTTGGAATGCATTAATTGGCAATATGTCAATCTAATATGACATTTATCAAGTACATTTCTTTTCTCATCGCGATACCATAGATTCGAGTCTACTTTAGTTTTTTTTTATTTACTCTTTCTTAAGTGTGCGAAGTGTATTGTTATTGTGGTTTCTAACTACTATTAAGTGCTTAGATGTAGTTCGCGTTAAACGCACAAAAATTAGAATAATGAGTTTTCTTTTCTAAGCAAGTGCCATGATAAAATAGAAGTTAATTTGTGTATAATAATTTACTTCTAATCTTGGTGTTGCCATATCGTAATCTCGGATACATTGAGATATTATTGTTATATATATGTTGGTGTTATTTTAGTCATAGTCATGGTGCGTTTATAGAGAAATTGATTTTTGTTATTTACTTGTCATGGTTTTGTGTATTTGATCTTATTGTTATTAAACATCAATATTATTGGTATGGTTTCTAATTTAAATTGTTAGTCATCGCTATTTGGCTCTAACGGTTGGCTTATAAACGTACCTATAGATTACTGGTCACAGTTATTTTAATTATTAAGATTGATGTTTTTATAACGGTCTACATGCAAGAGGTCATTGTACGCACAGTGTGTCGGATACGAAATAATTCTATGGCACCAGTTCAGTCAAGCTGGATACCAATGAAGATATCATACCCTAGCTGTAATTAGGGTTATAACAGACAACTTTTCCATGTCATTACATATAACTTAAAGACCTATTTTCCTCAATTAGATCTAATCTATACGTGTCTTAAGTGATTTCCTCGTTTCTCATTACTTTGACGTATTGTTCTTTACTTTCAGAAACAGTAACGAGAGAGTATATGTTAAAATCGATTCTTTTGTATCGGATCATAATCTAATATTGAAATATCGATATACAGGATACATTAGCCCATTATAGTGTTAGAATTACCCTTTAAATTGTTTTTTTTGGCTTCTATATTTGAATGTGTACTATTTTGGTTGCTTGGCATAATTGTCAATAAGTGCTTATGTTTATGCCTTTAATTGTTGAATGGATGACATTCAATTTGTTGTTCCAAAGCATTTATCTACTAAATGTATGTGACATACTAAATGGTGGAAGTCTCTCTTTAGAGCTTAGTGTGTAAAATTGTTATCCTGTTGACGTAGTATAAGAATGCAGTCTATATATATTAGAATTCCTTGAAAAGTACAATAATCACACTGACTTCAGTAAGGGCTTAAACGATCTGCTTATGGTTCAATAGTGTTCTCTCATTCGAAAATACGACAGTCTGTGTGCGCCCTTATTTTACGTGTTTGTCTAACATTTTAGCTACTTTTTTATTTTTTGTCACGCAAGCTAATTCAAGGTTTTTTTGTCATAAATTGACTCATCGGTCTAGAAATTAGTTAGTTTAAAAGTTCGATCGTTTTTTGTTCTTTTCTGAATTCTACAGTGATACTATGTATTCACTTTTATAAGATTTTTCCGAAGAACATGTTGACAACATTTTGATATTTATTTTAATGAGATAAAAAGTATTTTTATATTATGTACCAACTTATGACTACGTATAATGGAAAATAAATTTTTTAAAAATAATTTTTGTTTTTTCTTTTAAAATGTTTGACAGCCAGACATTTGAGAAAAGAAGAAAATAAGTAATATCTCAGTCACATACTGAATATTCGCTGAATTTTCTGCTGTATGTTCTCCACCGAACCCTATTATTGAAACCTAAATCTAAACCAATTGGTTCTCCGAAAGGATTCGATGATGGAAGCAATAATCCAACGCACCAGGCGAATCCAACTGGTTGGCTCACAATCACATGTCCTTTAATTTTTCACGCGAACCTAAACAACTAATAATTCTATTGAGTTCAGTTTCCTAGTGTGCAAACAACTTATTTACATAATACTAGCTGTCCCGGTAAACTTCGTACAGCCTCACAATAAATAAATTGTTTACTTACACCAATACCATCACATTATGTTTGACAGGTAAACAGTTTATACGGAAAAATTAAATTGCTGTTATTGCTATTTTCCTCCAATTTTTTCTTCATTTTCTCACCTCTTAAACCTTCCCTGGATTTTCATGATTATTTTAAAACCAAAATTAGCCCAATCGGTCCAGCCTTTCTCGAGTTTTGGCGAGACTAACGAACAGCAATTGATTTCTATATACATACAAGAGATTATATTCCGAGGTAATAAGCGGTTGACTTTGGTACGTACGTTCTAGAAATAGGTACTATTATGAGAAACATGACCTCTTTTAGTTAGGCGTGTTGAAAAAACTGTGTCAATTTTGGATTTAAAGAGCATACGACCTAATTAAAAAAAGTGCCGGCGGCTGCGCTTGAAATGGTTTTAAGGTATTTTGAAGTTCGTGCGACGTCAAAAATACGTAAAGTTTAGATTAACAACACTCGAGGAAGGTTTAGTAGGAATATTTAAGTTAATTTTTTTTTATGTTTTTTTTTGGAGGTTAGTTAAATAACTAAATATAATGGTTTTACTAAACTACTACCTAAGTAATAAATACCGATCATCTGCTCTGAAAGACACGGTTTTTTTTTAATCCCCTTAAAAAAGGTTAGGTTTTATACAAATTTAATACAAGTCTTTCATACACTGTACGCTTGTTTCCTGCGTTTGGATAGTAAAAATATTTAAAATTTTCGATTAAATTTTTTGAAAAATTCAAATGAAGGCGTCTGTCTGTCGCGGTTGAATTCGTGCGAAATTTTGCAAGTGAGGTTACGATACGGTTTGAGGGGTGAGCCTGGATAGCACCCCATCTGTTAATCAGTAGGGTCTGCATCGATGGGGTGGCTTTGAATTCTCAGCATTTGTGGGACCTCTTACTCTTCTGTTTATTTTACTAATGTCACATTAGAGTCACGTTTACTGTTAAAAAAATGATGACCTCTTTAATAACCTTAATTTGTTATTTCAGACAATATTCCAATATATGCTATATAATAACCATTCATTGGGTTAAAATTGATTGATTAAAATCTAAATAAACCCTATAAAGCTACCAGTGAAGTATTTTACGAATATTACATGTTTGACTAATCGTATTTTTATAAACGCTTACAAAGACGAAACGAATCAGTATTTTCATATATTACTTTATCTGTGTCCGTTTTATGAATGTGAATCATGTTTTGGCGAAGTTCATTGAACTTTTCTATTGTGGTGCTCTTCGAATCCATCACGATAGCTTGGCGCGAATACAATTCTGTTGTTAATGTCCACATTAATAAGGTTGGTTTTTGTGCGCGTAGATTTTCCAACCGTTAGTTCACCCTCGCTCGCCCTCCTATCTGTCTGGAACTAATCGCTTTGGATATTCACTACTGGTCGGTCTATATTGTTGGATTAGAGTTGAAACGTCACGCAATTTCGACAGATTGAGAGCTTCGCTGATACAAAAGCCATACAGATGTCGAGTGTAGCTCGCAATGCTGAGATAACCTTGATGTGTAGATATTATTATTTATTATCCCAAAAGTCAAATAGTCAAGTCTTCAACAGCGTGGCCAGAAAGCACGGAGCTCCATATATCGCTCTACTGGCTTTACGGTCGAGTGGTCAGAGACCCTGACTGCAAAGCCGGAGGTCGTGGGTTTGATTCCCACCCAGAAAAACATTTGTGGGATGAGCTCATTTGTTTGTCTGTCTGGTCGTAACATTTTTATTAAGTTCGAACTGTCTATTACACCAAAACTTATAGTTTCTGTACCGTATATAAACCGATATCTGTCAAGATGGATAATTCTTCCACTCGAGCGTAGTCGGGGCGGGTCGCTAGTTAATCAATAAGTTACCGCGCACGCTATTACCCTCGACAGGGTTAATAACACTTCAAACACTCATTAAGATAAATCTACAAAAAATCCACTCAAAACTCCTTCTATTATTATTGGTATTGTAGACGAAACAGGTCAGGTTTGTAAGGATGAAGATAATAATAATATCTGGCAACAATTCCACACACGGATACCTGATTCAAAATTAGGCGATTTAATACCCGTGTCATGGTAACCGGACAGCTGATTGATAAATATGCATATATGCATGCGATATAATACTTATATAGATATTTTTATTACGACCAGACACAGAACAAACAATTGTGCTAATCACACAAATGTTTGTCCCGGGTGGTATCCGAACCCACGACCTCCGGTTTTGAAGTCACGGTCTCCAACCACTCGGCCACGAGGCCCGTCAAAAAGAATGGTGGTCAAAGTAAACAAATCGATATTAACACATCGAGAACTTGACTAATCGTAATTACAGTAAACATCAGCTGAGCTGTCGCGTGAGTACGTACGTACATAGAATTTTGTGGCTTCACTAAACTCATTACGGCCGACCTCGCGCTGTCGACATTGTATATTTGATTTGTTACACTGTTATCCTCTGCTATGTGAAGCGCTCCTGCCCTAAAGCGGTTGTAGATTTAACACTATCTGTAACGTTTACTAAGATCGGGGGCAGTCGACGCTGAGTTTTTTGCTTTGCAGGGCACGTAAAGCTGAGTCAACACCAAGAATTTCCACCGAGATTATATAAGTCACCTGCTGGTTGGTAAGAGAGTTAGGGTCTCGTGACCGGCGAATGTATGAAGAGAGAGACGAAGGAAGATGAAAGAACACGATATAAGCTTTCAAATTATTTTCCTTTGGCAAAATTTGTGGCAGACTAGTCTAGATCTGGGTTCGATCCTGGCACGCACCTCTAGCTTGTTACGTGCGTTTTAAAAAAATCAAATATCACTCGCTATAACGGTGAAGGTAAACATCGTGAGGAAACCTGCACAGACAGGAGATCAGGTTCAGCGGTGAACCAAGAAAAGGATCGAAAAAAAATTGTGTACTTCCATATAGATAAATCTTTCGATGCGTACGTCTTTTCAAGACGTCCTCTTTGTTCGTCCTGTCATTGTGCGCGGAGAATGTAAAGACTACTCGGGATGATGTTTAAAACAAGCTTTTACGTTGAGCCGAAAACATTTCCGCAAGAGAAAGTTCGTTCACATCAGCTTTATACGAGACTACTCATACGCACGTGGCCAGCGTGGTAGAGTCCTTTAATCTGTCTCATTATTTATCAGAGACGCGTCCACTTGTAGAGAAGTTAACGTACACTGTTGAAATTTCACGTAACATCACGCCTGTAATCCCCTAAGGGGTAGGCAGAGGAGTGTAGTGCACCCCCACATTTCACCAGTTACGTTTATGTCCCACAATGGAATAGGTGGTGAGCCTATTGCCATGCACCGGGCACTTATCCAGACTCCGAGTCACTACTGGAAATTCTAAATTAGAAAAATCCAACAGTATCCAACCCGGGATTTGAACTCAGGACCTCCCGATCGGCAGTCGCGCTAGCAACCGCCCGACCAACGAGGCAGTGAAATTTCACCTCATTATTAAAATTTGTTATGAGGAATATTGCGATGTAGTTATTGTTGTGCCTACTTATATCTGGGTTAGTAACAAATGATTAATCATTTCGTATTAGTTAGCGTTCTATATTTGTAAATGAATTACTAACACCTTATATTTAGAGTTGTAAGCTGCTACTAATTCCATTACATTGTCACACAGAAAATAGAGTCATATTCCGTCGGTACCTTGTTTCATTTTAACCGTCCGCCTGCAAACCTTGACAAAGTTAAAAAAAAATAAACTGTAAATGTTATATAAATAAAACGTGTGCACAGTATATGTATGTTAGGAACATCTTGACATAGAGTCATTAAAACGTGGAGTATTGTGGCTACGAGGGCTCGTTCGGGCGCCTGTTCCCCGCCGCACTTCTTTATTTAAGCCGCAGCGTCGCCTCGCTTTCTATTGTTTGTGTTTTTAATACAAAGACGGCTATTATTTAACGCGACTCTACAATTAGTGTTTAAGCTCAAATTATTAATTATTTCTAAAATCCATAGATACCGAAGTAAGTGCTTAAATAGATTTTTTTCGTAATGAAAAGGAGAATTTTATCGAAATGTATATCTGATATAATAAGTATTTTCGACAAAGTAAACCAATATTTCTGTTTTTCTTATAATGCCTGTTGGATACGCTAAAGTAATGTGCCAGTGCATAGTAATTACTTTTCTATGTACTCATTACAAGTGACAGCCAATAAGCCTTTTATATTCTTAGTTCTTAGGTTCCGAAAGTTTCAAATACGCGTTGATATTTCGAATGAAAATTGTATTTCGGTCAAGTGCCGCAGCGGAGGGTTGATTTTGATGTTGTAACGGAAGAAACAAAAAATAAAAGATTCTATTATAGGGCAATAAAGACAAATACATAGCTGCGAGCCGGAATGCCGCATTATTATATAACGTCCGCAGGTTAATCATCCCACGACAACAGACTACTGATTTTATTCAATGCAATAACTTTAGCATTACCCCGTACAGTATACGGACTCCAGCGCTTTATCGACCAAACGTTAATATGTTGGTTAATCGAAGGCGACATATCTCGATCAGTAATTCAGTGATTTACGGGAGACGGTTTGTTTACTGGGGCGGGTGGGGTCCAGCGGCGCGGCGCAGGGCGGGCGGCGCGGCGGCGCGGCGGCGGTCAGCTGGATGCGCGCGGCGCGGTCGATACGCACGTGGCGCAGGGCGCAGGCGCGCCTCTATCGAGCCCGCTCACACACGGGCCGCCGCCGCCGCGAGCCGCACACGCGATGCATGCGGGGACTTAGCAGCTGCACGCGCGCGGGCCTCATGGGCACCGTGCTGAGCTTCAGCCCGCGGGAGCGGCGCCCGCCCGCAGCCGTTCCGCCGCCCGACCGCGCCGCACTCGCATATTCCTACGAACGACTCAACAACGCCAAAAACAGGGAGAACCGCGATGCGCCCCGGGACGAGAGGCGCGCGACTCTCGACGATGCCGCCAAAATTATCTCCGAAAAGACGGCCCTCGAAAAGAACCTAAAGAAACATTCACTGTTCATCAATGCGCTATCTTGGAAGAGATTCTCGACGGCCAACAATAACAAGAAGAAGCTCGAATGCAAGAGCAAAAGCGTCTCAACATTCCGAGCCCCCCTCACGGATAACGCACCGCTCGATCGCAACAAAAATGTCAGCGTCGGCGGCCCGATATACGGGCGGGCGCCGCCGCCGCCCCTCCCGCCGCCCCCCGCCGAGGTGACGCGGACCAACACCATCAACAACAATGTGTGCTACACGGAAAAGCTGCCCACGTCCGCCGTGGGAGTGGCGCCGGTGCCGGCGCCGCGGAAGACGGTGATCCAAGCGTCGACGTCAGAGCTTCTCAAGTGCCTCGGTATGTTTCTGCACGCGCGCTGCCACCGTCTGCGGGACTTCCAGGCGGGCGACGCTGTCATGTGGCTGCGGACCGTGGACCGGTCGCTGCTGCTGCAAGGCTGGCAGGTGAATATGTAGCGGCGTGCGCACGCACTGCGCACACACTGGAGGTTTTGAGCCGAACGTACATAATGTTAAGCAAATATTTATTTAATAACTCCATAGACCTGCAGATAACTGCATATAGCAAACTACATATCTTTGTATCTATGAACGTATAACTTCATTAACAGGGTTATTGATTAAGCGCAGTGATGCCGGGCTGAGATACACCCTAGTATGGCATGCAATGAACAATAGTATGGCATGTTACGTGCATTTAATGTGGAACAAAATATATTATATAATAGTAGATAAACTTTAATATCATAACAAAGTTGTTTGTACCGGGGCTTAAGCTGAAGTGTGTGCATTTTCGAGAGCGAGCGTCCATGGCACGAATACGGCGGCGGCCATTGGCCAGCGTGTACTCGCGTCCCTCGGCGAGCAGTAGGACTTATTGATATACAGTCTGCGTCTAATAACTTGTTCCAGCTCTGTCTAACATACTTAAGATTAAATAACATACATACATATGTACTATGCACGTTTCAATGCAGTGTGACTGTAGACGTTATGTTTCCTTCACACCATATGCTATTGTAAAGGTATAAAATCCAATCTGCTTAGTACCTATATTAGTACGAGAATATATGTAGGGTGTCTTACATTAAAAGATTAATAAATGAAATCACATCTACACATACTCGACAATCATGAAAAACAAACTTTACAAATCATCTCGGTTTGTTCGTAAAATGACTTTATAGTCACTGTTTAAAAAATTTCCCCGCAACATAAGGGCAAGGGTAGCGGGCTACGGGGGCGGAGGACAGGGGTTCGAATACCAGAACGCTAACCTTATATAATTTGATAATACGGCATACTAAGGGCGACATTCTTTTAATTAAAATTTCGCCCGCGCGGTACAGAGGGATTGTTTGGAGAGAATACGCGACACACGAAGGATAATTACCGAGACTGCATATATGTATAACAACGCACATCTGTATTGCGATTTGCACGTTTTTACTGCGCATGTACGTAGCAGACGGAAATGAACTTCCTTGCCCACTTCGCTCGTGGAATCACACATGTCTGCCGAGAAAGATGCATTTATAGCTAGTGCCGCTAACAACGAACTACTGACACCGCTTGTCTTGCGAATATCTATAGCGGGTAATTAATAATTTAGTGGGTGCTTAATGGGCACTTTAAATATTTTTCGATAATTGCATTGCCTTTCAAAGAGACGCCCGTGAGGTAAAAAGGATTAGAATTGGTAAAAAAAACATTTGGTTTTGTACGAACTTTTCTTTTCGAAAAGCAAATAAATGTTAAGTCGGGCACAAGATTTATAAACATCTATCTGGAGTGTAGACTTCGGATAATACTTGGTTAATATACTGCCATTTTTGTATGGTATAAAGTTCATCGTTTGGAACGAGTAATATGATATCTTCGCAATTGCATTGGCGTCTCACGAAACTTTATACTCAATGTGGAAACAGGGGATGTCTGGCGTGCAGCTTGCGACACCGTGGCCTAATCTCAAGGGTGGATGGTTCAGCATGCTTGTCTAGTAAATAATCTAGGTACACGCGAATTCATGTCTTTTATGTTAGAGTTAAGTTATTAAAATATAAATTTTATTTATAATCAGAGTAATCATTCGCACGGATAAAAAATAACTCAAGAACATCCTACATTACTTAGTTTTGATTTTTTAACTGTGACATGACAACGTTCGAAATGGACAACAATTTAAAAGACGAAAATAAAAAAATAAAATAAAACAAAAAAACAGATAAATTAAAAATAAAAATTCAGATGTTAACAATTACTTAGTTTATTTCAAATATTTAAGTAACCGATTAGTGCATATTCTGTGTCTTGTTTATTTATTTTGTTTGCTTACGGAAGTGGCAAACGGATATGCGATGCTATTTGACGTTGAGCGGGCTGTATACCCTAAAAGCTTTATTAATCTTAAAAGTTTAACTTATCTTAGATGATCCAGATTGCTTGTATTGGCAGGCTAACAAGTATCAAACAGTAAAACAATACGGAAATACAAAAGCCAATTTTATTTCTTTTCAATAATTCCAATCACTTTATATTATTCATGAATAGTGTAATAATAATTAATAATAATTTTTGAATGAGTCAAGAGTCAATAAGAGTGATGAATGTAGACGAAGCGCGTCAGGTTTGCAAGGACAGAGACATTTGGCACTCGGTGCTTTCTGCCTACCCCGTTAGGGACCTGGCGTAACGGTATGCTATTGTTGTTGGTAGTTATTCTCATTCCATTGAAATCCAGAACATGCGTGAGGTGAGCGGCGCGTGCCTCGGGCCCCATACGGCACTTTCATTACATTAGTGGTCTCTTATTTTAAAGTGAATGCAAGAACTATACGTAATGTAATAATGAGTACGAACCGATAAGCGGCGAAACGAAGATTGCTCATATTGATCAAGTCCTTCCTGTTACAGAATAACACAATTTGCCACTGTTTTACGCAGAAAATAATTAAATAAATAATTTGTTGTACCGTTGCCATTGACGCCACGCTGCCGACGTGGAGAGGCTCAGATTACGGAACGAAATCCATCTGCGAATGAATGTTTTTGGAAGTTGTCGTCTCTAGGAGCCTTTGAGGTAACCACATCGATAAATCTCTGTCATTGTACTCACTATTTGCTGACGTGAGGTGTCATTTATTTGTATCTATAATTTTAGATTAGTCGCCGAGCTAACGACCGGTCCAGGCTAAGCTAGACAGCATTGACATTAATGACTTATTCGAAGGCCCGGCTTAGGGTTGCCAGATTTATTACGTAAAACTGGGTTCAACAAGTAATCGACAAACAGCCTTTACATTGATCGGTTTTAAGGCAACCTATATAACTCATAATAAGCACAGGCTGTGAGGCACGCCGACTAACGCACTCGATAACAAAACACTCGGTGGCTGCGTGCGAAATGGACTTTGTCAGACTCGTTCGCGTTTTTCATTAATGACAGACACAACATAATTCAGAAGTAAGTCGGACTCGTATATCCAATTTTAATACGTAAGTATTAATGATGGCATAAAAGAGTTGACTATGCTTTATCCGGATTTTTATCTAAAACACTTGTCATGTAGTGCAATAGTCGGCCGATGTCTTTATTAGATCACTTGAAAATTAAAATCTACAAAACTTTTATATTTTTTTCTATCAGAGATTTCAATAACGGGTCACTGTAATATCAAATTAAATCAGATATATTTATTTACCTGGACGTCGGTACATAACAGATTCTATACAATAAATTATAAATTAGTTATATTTATAGTGCCCTACATTTCACCTACTTAGCATGCAAAATTAATAAATTTAATTAATATATAATATATAATTAAACTAGCTTTGCCCGCGGCTTCGCCTGCGTGAAAATTAATGCGTCACAAAGTTATAAATGTAAGGGTGGCGGCGTGATGTAATGAGCGGCGGACGGGCCGCGCGGTGTGCGGGGCGGCTTGGTTACAGTATGATCGACCCAAACGGGCAGACGACGTTGACGGTCCTGCCAATTTTCATACATCCCCACAAATATTATAACTGTGAAAGTAACTCTGTCTGTCTGTCTGCTACGCTTTCACGCCTAAACCACTGAATCCCGATTTTAATGAAATTTGGTACAGAGATAGA
>DWDX01002048.1:0-16300 GCA_018245675.1 Agara michaeli | reverse complement strand
AGCATAATAACAGTCTCTTTATATAAATAATCGAGAGCATCACCTCTGTGTCCCGCACACTAGTAAAAACATTTTAGAGGTCTGCGTTACCTGCCGGAGGTCCTGCTCAGCTTTCTCAAGCTGTTCACGCCAGAACGCGTCGCTGGGCTCGCCGGGCCAGTCGTCCTCTACGCTGTTACCGCCGTCTTCTAAAAGCGCGAAGTATAACATGAGTATTCTTTTTAGCATTAGCGCATGTACTATATCGAAAATAACACAGTATTGCCGTCGTAATACTTTCATTTTCTACTGAAACATTAAATAATAACTCAGATACTCATGTGGTATATAGGCAAGAAGTTAAATTTTGTACTACAATGTACTAAAAGTCCAAAACGTTTGCTATTATTCGATGTGATTTGCCATCAAAAACGCAAAACAGCTATGTATCGTTGTCGCGGATTGTAAGCAATATACTCATTGATTAAAAATTTGACGATCAAACGACCATTTAATTGCATAAATCATCTAGATAGTTAATATCACTCACATTTTGTGTTAGTCATGCCAACAGTGATTGTTAATTGGTTACTGAATTCATGCGTCTATAACGCGGCGGTATGTACAAGAAAGCGAGCACACGCCAACGCGCGTTTACTGTGTTTGAGTCCCGGTCTCTCAGGCTCCGGTAGACGGCCATATTTAGCTTCTAAGCGACTCAGCAACTCCGCATCATCGACATCGGATATTTCTTCTTCGTCCTCGACTTCCTCTTCGACTTCTTCCTCTATCAGGTCATCGTCAACAATCTCAACGTCTTCGGCTTCCTCCGTTTTCGGTTCTTCTTTTTTCTTCGCTTCCGTAACTTTTGGGGCAGATTTAGGTAACTCTACTTTCTTTTCCAACTCCTCTTCTTCTTCAACTTCTTCATCGGCTTCATTTTCATCCTCATCGCTGTACAATTCCTTATTTCGATCATCAACTTTAGTTTCTTGTACTACTTGATCCTAGTTAAACAACCATTGAAAGTTGACGTTATTACAGTATAAAAAAATACAGGGCTACCGGAGAGATGTCCATGACATGTCTATTACTTACTTCTTCTACTTCTTCATCTTCCTCCTCATCGCTATCTTGTTTTGGCACAGCTTTAGTTAATGATACGGATTTCTGTACTAATTCTTGTTCAACCTTCGGTTGAGAACCTAGCGGTGCTACTACTTTCGGTGTTTCGTCTTGTATGAGAGTCATTCTCCGATCAGGTATAGGAGTTTCTTCCCTTATTGGAAGCTCTTCTGGTTCACTCTCAGGCGTATCTGTTACGGGAATAGGAATCAGCGCTTAGTCTCAACCCGCAAGAATAATTTAGACGAGCTAATCCCTACGCATATATTTACCGAATTAATTTTCAACGAAACGTGGCATGTTAAATTCTGTTAAGTGTTCATAAAAGTTTAAAGTGTAATTTATATAAGGACAGATAGATATAGCTCTTGCGTCACAAAATAAGAGATGCTAGGTGAACTCGAGCATTTATTTAATTACTTTGAATCAAGGGAGACTAGTACGTAGTTGCAAGTGGAACTGAGTAGCGGAACCTATGTGCTTTGAGCATTTGGAACACTAAGCCAACAAGTACAACGTCGGTACGCACCGCGAGGGGCCGTGGCGCGTCGTATGACTGCATGCGTGGCGGCCAGTAGCGCGCCGCCCACCGCCAATTTCAGCCACACTGCAAAACACGCGCCACACTTTTAAACTGCTACCAGCCACTAACAGTTTCTTATCACTCGAAACGTCTTTTAAATAGACTGAAGTAACATTCACTAAGACGTTACAGTATTTTACATTATCACCCGATGGGTAGTCTATGTCAGCTGTGAGTATTTTTAGAATTAGTATACGCTTTAACGACATAAAAGTATGTCGTCTGCTTCTTGCGTGTGATAGTAATAATTGAAGTTGTATCACATGTACTTGAGAAAATGCTAGCGGTGTCTTGATGTAAATTGTACACATCAATTTGGAGACATATCGATTAAGTAAGTGGGGATGTTATATTGTATTAGGATTGTTTAATTTGATGTGGAAGCATAAAAATGGTATTTACCTCCTAAATGTTCTTGACCCTGGGCAAATATTTGCCCTAGAGAGTTTAAGAAGGACATGTTACCGGTATGAGTATTTTAAATTAATAGTAAACGTGCACTGGCGCAGCTGCAGATGACACAAATAAGCGAGTTTAGCGCGCGGAGAGTGCGTGGGCGTCGCGTGGGAG
This sequence comes from Agara michaeli, assembly GCA_018245675.1. Lineage (NCBI taxonomy): Eukaryota > Metazoa > Arthropoda > Insecta > Lepidoptera > Hesperiidae > Agara > Agara michaeli. The sequence goes on along the minus strand of DWDX01002048.1, from coordinate 14,043 downwards.
CACTGTTACACACGATATTTTACATAATTCTCATACCTAGCTTTTGTCACACATACTACAACGTCGGTTTAACAATTCTTGATATTTACGTATAATACATTCGTATTATTTAATATCGACAGTAATAAATTTAATACGCTACAGTTATAGCGCACACATTATGATGTACGTATTTACAGTCGAGTTGTGTTGCAAAAGTTTCAAGAGTCTTTTATCATTTATTGCAGTTTGATACGAAACCAACTGTTCGATTACAAAATCAAAACGATCAACGTAGCTAAAAATATCTAAATTGAAAATTAGTTTTCAATAAAAATTAAGCTCACGCACACATAATTATTGTTGGAAATGTAATAAAACTACATAGAATTATAATTTGTGTTTTTAAAAAAATGTATAAAATAAAATGGCAGGGTGCGAAGTACCGAGCTGTACGCGTTAACAACAACTGTTACTACTTTCGTTATATTTTATTGGCTAACTTTGTAAAAGCGCACTTGTAAAAGGTCATAAACACTATCCGTACAAGTCTCTTGGAATATTAGTGACTAATACGGCATCCGCACATTATTCAATCATGACAACGTCTGTAAGTATATAACAAAGCAAACATAACGTGCATTAACACACAGTCTCGTACAGCATATTGAGTAAAATTATGTTATAACGATAGTGATGTCAATATTATTATGAATATTGTGAGCGAATACACGACAATGTTAACGATTAAAGCGAATTAGTCGTGAAATATTAATTTCAGACGTTAATTTAAAAGCGACAAACACACAAGATACTTTGCGGCTATTGGCATAAATAAGGTACAAAAGTATAACGGCAATACTGTTTTATAACACGATTATAATAAATTTACATACGTTTTTTTAGCGCCTAACCATCTATATAAAGGTAACAAATACGTACATAGCTGCTTGAACAGGTGGCTACTATAACACCAGGTCATCATACCCTATACATGGTAATCCATTTATTAAGATATAAGGTTTGAACAACAAAGTTCTGTACATTAAGTTATTTTATACTAGAGCATACTGCATACGAGGCATTTACAGCTGGTACAAAGCAGTGCTAAGTGCATAATCTAAAATAATGGAAGTATTCATTAACTAATTTATTATATATTTATTCATGTCTATTCATCCATAGACGTAGGGCAGAGATTAAGGATTTACACCGGCTATGGTTCTGACAAATTTCTTCACTTTGACATACATTTCAATATCAATGATAAATGACTAATCGTTACTCACTATGGGATGACTGCGCTTCTTCTTGTCGGAGTTGTTCTTGCTGCTTCTCATACTCTTCCTCCTCCGCCAGGATGTCTGGCGGAACCTCGGTGGACACTTCATCTTCTATCTGTTGACACATCACAACACAAAGATATCTGTGAGATGGACGCGCTTTGCGTGAGAGAGTGGGAGAAGACTTTGGGGCAGGCATGCATGGCATATGTACCGTCTATATATAATTAGGTTAATTACAATACTACAATTCGTTATGGGTTTTAAAATTTTATTTACGCTGAAAAATGTTGGTAATAGACAAAGACAAAGGCAAATACGTTTATTTGCACAAATATGGGTACATATAAAGACGTTACAAGTTTATTAGTTCAAGCCATATTTTGCCTTTTACGGTGTACAAATAGAAGTAAAGGTACAATATTAAATATAGAAGTAAAGAAATCAATTATTATACGACAATTTACATACATGTGAGATTTTTAAAAAAAATACAAAACCGTGATTCTGGTACCCAGCATTGCACATATATCAAGACCCGGGGTTTACGTCAAAGCAATAACAATATAAAGCAATTGCAGCACATGTGTAAATGTAGAACACACTTATGTACACACCTCTATGTAAGGCTTGCCGGGCGGCGGCGGCGCGATCCGTTCGACGGCAGGCTCGTCAACATCATCCACCTCCAAGTAATCTCTTTCGTCCACTTGATCAATCTCATCGGGGCTCTCAGCTTCCTCGGAAGCATCTGCTTATACAAATACACAATAGCAATACTTATTCACATCAAATCTAGAAGTATTTGGATGTATATCTAGTAGTATTTGGATGTCTACCTTCTCTCTCAACACTGGCCTCAGCGAGAGGAACTTCCACCGACTCTAGCACCTCTTGATCAGAAACTTCCTGCTCTATTTTTTCTATTTCCTCATCCGCCTCTTCTTCGTGGTCTTCTTCATGATCCTCTTCGTCCTAGACACCAAAATAATTGTTATAAACGAAACAGTAATTTTTTTCTCATATTATTTTCGTATTAATCTTCAAATCAAGAATTAAATAAAAACAGTTTAGTTAATAAAGTACTCTCCGGTAATTATTGAAATAGAAAACTCATCTAAAGCACACTGAAAGAAATGCCAAAATTACGTTTTAATCAAAAGAAATAATAAAAAAAAACTATAAGAGAATGTTTCATTTAGATTCATTAAACATGTTAGAAGTGAATATGATCAAATTGTATCAGTGTTATGTATTGATCATTTTGTGATGAAACATGTTGAACAGTGATTGAAGCAACACTCTGCGAACACCAGACGTCTAATGTAACAACAACTATTTACACAACATTAAAAAGGCACAGCTCATTGTGCTTTGATGTAAAGGAATACGAGATGTCTAGTTAAAAGGCTGCATTGAGACAATATTTACGATACTATGAATATTTTCGAAAGCTCATGAAAAAAAGAATACTCAGGACAAAGAAACTTCAGTTACCCTATTTTTCTGTCAATCCATTTAGTTACTATATAACGAGGTATTTTAAACAGTTTACATTTATGTATTAAGATTCAATTATGAATAGACATTTACGAAACTCCTTTCTCTTGAAGCTGTTTGTATATTCAACAATGAAGAATAAGTTTTTCCACGAACACACATTAAATAACAAATTGTAAATATTTTCTAAATAATCTATTGCGGCTATTATAAATCTTGAGATTTTTAAGCATCTTCTCACAAGAATACTCGTGCAGGTAAGTGAAAGCTCCTATAGATGTTAGTAGCCAATAGCAATTATTATCAACTCGGGTAGTTTCGCTGCCACACATTTCACATCACTACGTTTATTTGCACCTCATCATCGTCGTCATCATTATCATCATTATTATCGTTATCGTCCTCTAGACTGTGGTCATTTTTTTCGCCATCATCATCGTCCTCGTCGTCTTTAGAGTCATTGTTTATACCGTCATTATCTTCGTCGTCGTCATCATCGTCATCATCGTCATCATCAACATCTTCTCTACTATCGTTTTCATCTTCTGAATTTTTCCTTGCAAATCTTTTGATTTCTTCGTCGGTAGCATCGTTGTCGTTATCGCCGTCGTCATCGTCATCGTCGTCGTCGAAATCATCATCATCATCATCTTCATAATTAGCTGGGCTGGCCTGTTTAATTTTACAACATATCTTCCATATATACAAAAAAAAATACTCTTATGTATAAGATTACCATGTAATAATTTTGGCACTTATTGAGATTCTAATAAGGCGAAGTAAATAGGTTCGCTTGCAACACCAACGTACTTTTGTTGCTTTTGCTTTATAAATCTCTTTGTAAGTAGTGAACTCAGATTTAAATTATGAGATAACAATTATAATTATTAAGTACTTAACATAAGAGAATGCAAATATTACGCTAAGCACATTTGAGTTGTGTTCGTAAGTAAAACAAATACACACTCTACTTTATAAATATCAGACCTCAGTTGTTTCGATATTTTGCTCTTCACTGCCTTCATCTTCATCATTGTCATCCTTATCGTCTTCATCAATTTCTTGATCTTCATTCTCATCTACATCTTTTGATAAGTCTTCGTCATCATCCTCCTCATTTTCCTCATCGTCCTCATCATCCGCATTGTCTTCATCGCTATCTCCCTCATCACCATTATCAACTTCATCATGATCATCCTCTTCGCCATGTTCGTCATCAAAGGTTTCCAGGTTGTGATCGTTATCAGACTCATGTTGTTCATCATTATCATCATCATCAATATGTTCCTAGGTTTTGTTAAGTAAAAGTTTTAATGTCTTATCAATAATTATTTCTAGCTTCTCCAAATTTTTCAATGCATATTAAAAGTAACCTAGAGTAATGTAATATATACATCTGACATTTGTCCAATAACTAGGTATTTTTTAACCAATTTTTTGTAATTATATTCATAGTACAAAATGTATTGCATAAAAAAACAAAGTCTGTAAGGATGAAGCAATATGATAATGTATCTTTATACACAGTGTTTTTGTTGCATTGTGATTTTTGATTTTTATGAAAATCTAGTGGAAAATGGAGTACATGTTTAGTGCATAATATGAATTGAGAATCTGAAATTTCAAATCAGACTATTCTGCAATATTTGACATTGTTATATCGCACGTACTAACTAGAAATTGACTACAATAGAAAAGTATGTAGTGAAGATTGACAATATTTAACTGTAGATAATTGAAAATTGTTATTTTTGTTTATTACTTACGGGATGTTTTAAGTCTAGAGTATGTTCGTCGTGGTGATCATCGTCTGGGGTATCTTCTATCCAACCATCTAATACACCAGAGAAGGGAGATTCAACTGTGTTTGCTTCCACTGTAAAAATATGTCATGATAAAAACAACATTCTTTGAATAGCAAGTCTAAAATAGCTAACATTGTTTACAAAGATAAGATTATTGGTGTCAATAAACTGGTAACCTTTAAAAACGGAAACTATGAAATTTTTGTTGCCCGTTTCTTTATCACTAATTCCCACTAATTCAGTGGGAATTAGTGATGCAGAAAGCCTTTCTTAGAGCCTGTCCAATTTTTGAATAGTATATTAACTAGAAGTTTTTTTAAAGATACTAAATAAAGGAAACAACCCATTGGCTGGTCTCGGTAATATGAGTTTTGGTGATTATATAAATCATAAAATGATATTAAAATTAATTTTAATCATGATTTAAATTGTCTGTATTAAGAGAGCAGCATTCAGGAGATAACATGGATATTGAAATACTTACATTCACTCAGGCCCCTGTTTTCCAATATAATTAATCCAATTAGAGTAACAAGGATAGCCAAGAGTGAGAAGAAAATGATTTTAGCACACCAGTGTCCGCCAGTGCCGTGCTCATGCTGAGAGTGCATGAGCACATCTCCCTCACCAAACACTGCAGCTGTGCCTCGGTGTTCTTCTACAATCAGTTCATCTGGAAATAATGAATATACACTATTAACTCCATTTCCCGTGTAAAATCTCTCTTTTAGTGTAATTTCTACATTTATAAAAAAGCGTTTTCATTACTTAAATTTTATGGGTAATATGAAACTAAATATAGCCGGAATAACCCTACCTGTTGAGCAAATGAATGTTTTCAAAATAAGGTCAATAGTATACAATAAAAATACTGATTCACTTATTTTAATATTTCCGTAAGCCACGGTATCGCCTTTGGAATATGTTATAAGAGTAGCCATAATGCAAATAACCCTATTACGATTAAGGTTTACACTACAGGAACCAGAGAAAATGTATTGAAATATGAACATACATTCCTTACCTTTCTTTTTTTTCTTATCTTTACGCTTTCTTGGTTGTACATCACCGGACATGGCTCACTCAGATCTGACGCTCCTTAGGCGGCAGAAGAGATACCTATTGTTTCATAACCCTGGGTAAACAATGGAATCACAATGAACCAGCAATTAAGACATACGTTAATCTAAATGCGCAATTTTAATGGACATACAATAAATTGGCGCACGTTGGAATTTTAAAATAACCTACATAACAAAGTATGTATCGCCGCGGGTTTCTTGAATTTATTTTAGAATTTTAACCTAAAAATAACCGGCAAAGACAGCTGGTGAAAGAGATAGGTATATAAAATGACAAGAGACCAATTAGGATGAAGTCTGGACAATCTATTCTTTAGAACAAACAAAACGCACATTGAATTGTATGTAATGTGAATTAATATTTTAACTCTGAAAATATTGTTACAAGATAATTGTCAGATATTTATCGTTTGTGATAGATTTTAATATAACGAACTTGTCAATTTATGGGAAAGTAAAGGTGATTAGGTTTTGAATATCTACTGCGATAAAATCAGTTTTTTGAACTTACGGTTAATTGACAACTGACAGTTAAGTGACACTGACACAATACTGTAAATAATGGTCAAAAGTTATCGTCGTATTGTAATAAAACACTGGGTTATTTATTTAGGGGACTATTAATCCGAATCAATTGACAAATCGACATAAAAGTATAGTTTAAAAAAATACCCTACAGAAAAAATTACGATGAGCGAAACTGTAATATTATATGATGGGTATTCTAGGATGATTGCTAAGGATGCAATGAGCGCAAATTGTTCGTGTACACTTATTACGGGCACTCATAATATTATTGTGGATACTATGACGGCATGGGATTCTGATTTAATACTAAATGGTTGATTTATCATTCTATCAGTATTATTTGTTTGTTATGAATAAAAATGGGCATTTCCACATATTTACATATTACAAATAATTGTCATTTTTTGTGTAGGCCTCAAGACTCACAATGTATCACCAAATGATATTGATTATGTAGTTTCAACGCATGGGCATTCAGATCACATTGGCAATAACAATCTTTTCCTAATGGCAAAACATATTGTCGGATTTAGTATCTCTTTTAAGAACAAGTACTACTTTCATCCTTTTGATAAAGGTAAAATACATATTTGTATTTATGTGTTACACTTGCAAAATAATAGAATATTCTGAATGTTAAGGGTCACTGCATACAGCATCATAGAAATGGCCAAGTAAGCCTTTGACATCAGGTGTTAATGTTACATAAAATATGTACAAAGATTAATTTTCCTTAATTTATGTTCGGAATTCAAGTATATTCAAGATGTACCTGGCACTATTTGAAATATTTGAAGTATATACAGCTTGATATTTGAAGTATATATGATAGATAGCTTATGATTTTACCTTTGGATATCAAATGTCAAACAAAATTTATGATATCTTTAAGATTAGTTAAACGAAGATACATCTTTAGGAGTAGATCAATAGCTAATAGGTTATCATGGTCATAATGGTTATCATTCTAGAACATGATTTTTGGTTTTTAGGGGAAGAGTATATTATAAATAATACAGTCAAGGTTATACCAACGCCAGGGCACACACTATCAGACGTAACTGTACTTGTTACAACTAAGGAGGGAATTGTAGCTGTTACTGGTATGTGTATATGTAGTTAAGATGTCAACTAAATATATTAATAAAATACTAATCTCTTGTCCTATGAATTTTATATGCAAAAGTTTGATGTATATGTTCAATTTAAATCATGTCCCATGTAATAAACAAGGTCAATTACTGTTGTTAAAGCAGTAACTGATATATACAAAACTTTTTTATTATTCAGGTGATTTATTTGAAAAGTTTGAAGATATAGAAAATCCTGATGTTTGGAAAGACGCAGGCAGCGAGGACCCCAATCAGCAAAGAACAAATAGATCTAAAGTAGCAGCCATAGCAGACTGGATTGTACCGGGACATGGATGTAAATTCCAAGTCAATGATCGAATTAGAGATATTTTAAACAAGCAGACATTAGAAACAATATAATGTTTATATGTTTCTGTAATGGAAACCATGATTGAACTGCAGTTTATATATTTAGTTATAAATACTGTTCATATAACATTTGTTTCATTTCATTTTTTCTTTTGTAATCTGTGTTTATGTATATATGTATGGGTGTACTTAATAAAAAGGTAATAAGAAAAATATTTCATCACATCAAATTTTAATACACATAGTACAAGTAAAAGTATTTGTTTTTACAAAAAATTTCGTGACCAAATGACTTGAATACTTATTTACATATATATTACGCAAAATAACAACAAGATAATAGAATAACACATAAAAAAAATACAAATTTGGATTGTAAAGGTTTGAAGTGTTTCACTCATAATATAACAGTTAAATTAAAAATAAACAACCAGAAAGATTTCGGAATCCTTTTACAAGTTCATATAAATAATAAATACAAAACCTTGTCTATCATGATAATACAATAGTAATACAACTCTAGTTTTGCAAAAAATGACAGAAAATACTTTCTATATTCAATGTTTTAAACTATTACTACTAAACATTAAGAATTTGAAATGTGAAAATCATATTGAGTAGATAAGATCAGAGAAAAGAAAAATTTAAGTGTCAATTTGATTGCTCTATATTTGGATACATGTTAACAGTAGTTGTAACAATCATATATAAATAGGGGTACATTACACAAATTTATGTGTTCATTTAGAAATAAAAAAATATAGGGTAACCATGATGTACACATTTTTATGTTGTATTTACAGTGAACAATATTAATTTCAAAAATAAATTTGTTCCAAAAACATGTATCACACTGAGCAATAATAAGGTGGTGAGAGAATAAACATTAGAAATAGAAGAAAAATTACTTATAAAATGTCTTTTTGCATTGGTATAGTGCTTGCTCTATTCCAAGTAGAGTGCTACCCATGCTAGTATCCCATGTCATATACAATTTAAGACATGACATCAGTTTTAATACTATTGTAAGATAACATTGCAATTTTAAAGAGATAGGATTTTAATTGATATTATAACAATTTTGCATTTAGTTCGTTGTAAATGAATTAAATTTTTTTTATCCAAACAGATTTATCTATATTGGATCAGAAAATAAATTTTATAATATTGCAATTAATTCATGCAGTGATGTCATTGTCACAAATAATGTTGTAATCAGTGCAATTTACACTTAAATTCATAATAAATGTAAGCTAAGCTAGTTCTTAACTAGCGATCACCAAAGCGCGGAGCGTGAGCCGTCGACAGTGAATGATGTACCAAAACAGTACTCTTGGGGTTGCCAGTATTTCCAATAAGCTTTGTTGAATAATATGGCAACTTGTTATATATTTCTGTCTAATGTCTGTACCATGCTACAAGCACACTATTAAAAATATTTCTTAAATAATATTTTCTACATTATAGAAAGGGTTTTCGTAAAATGGGTAATCGTATTAAATAAACTAACAGTGTTTTAAAATATTATTGAATGTTTTATACACTGCGATACACTACGGATCTAAACTTTTTTATACTGTACAATTGGCAACCCCGCATACGTTGTATTACATAATCGCGTTCATTGCTGCACGCTAGACAACGATTGTAAATGAATGGAAGCGCTTAGTAATAGAAGCGGTTAGAGCAGAATGTATTAGATTACTAATGCAAATAGTAAAAGTAATTTTTCTATGCCGTAAGAGCTTCCGAAAATAAGTTACGCCGAGTTTTTTCTCAACTCTAACGACGCTCCAGCTTACTAAACGCTTTCATTGCACCCTTACAAGATCCATAACACTAACCTTAAAGGTTCGCGAAGCTTTTGAAACCTCGACGACAAAAGCACAAACAAATGTCGATACATCGTGGCACATTGAGTTTTACAAAAGTATTACACAAAGGATTAACATTATAAAACAAAAAAGCAATATATAATGAACATACAAATGATGTCATTTAAATATTACTCCCGGTAATACCTTCTACAGAGATCCGCGTGTCGACGAGTCCAGGCCACAATTGCTGCGTGCAATAATTGAAAATAATTCCTCTATTAAAATCATGCTACGTCTATTTACATCTACACCTTATATCACAGCCGTAGTTATCTACCGCGAATAATGTCTACACATTGCCGTATCCGTTCCGTACGCTGAAAGAAAGCTGCAACCAAAATAAATAAATATGTCGAGCTATATCTACAAAATGGTTCTGTAATATTTTGATTACATATATTTAAAATAAGCGAATCGTAGCGATAAACTAACGTTAACAGCTAGCTCTCTTGAGCCCATAGACAACTAATCGAAAATAGCAATTAATTGCTAAATGCATTCTAGATAGTTTGTTTATATGCTGCGTGTATTATGTGTGCTGACGTAACCCTCTAAACCGGAATATAGCAAGGCATGCACTGTTGCTTAAGAGTAAGTAAGTAAGTAAGTAAGTAAGTAAGTAAGTATGGTTGTGATGTTTCTAAAGCAAACTTAGATATACAATTAGACCTTCAAAACCGTTATATAATGAGCGAGTATTTTTTTTATATATATCGGTTTAAAAAAATTATTTCAGAAAAAGATGAAATCACATTGAAAATTGAACTCGAACAAAATTTTCCAAAGCATAAATGTTTATAAATACATAATTTTGATAATACTATATCATAAATTGCCACATTATATTGCCTTCAATAGCGAGAAGTATAAATGAAACGTGCCGTTCACACGCGGTAGAATTGAAACGTTCAGAAATCTTAACTTCTACAGGAAACTAATGCTGATGATACCTACTGTCGGGAGTGGGTTAATAATTGCAATTTTACCTACTTATTACAATATTGGCACAGCATGTAGCGATTGCCGGCCAAAATGTCTTAAGCGCCGTGAAAAACGCGTCCAATAATATCTTTGCCGTGTGGTTTTATCGAGTTTCGAGTCTCAACGGCGGTAAAGAAGTTTTCTCTTCAAAAACTCGTGTGTAATAAAACACGACACAATATTAGGAGATATGCGATACCTGCGGGTCGATACTAGTCGGCATCGGCTGCGGCTCGTCGAGGCACAGGTCGGAGTCCGAATCGGTCCTGCGAAGGCTGTTATCCTGTGAACAATAATTCAGCAGTTCAATAGAAACACTTAAGTTGAAACAAGGAAATCGATATAGTATAATTAGGTGTTTCAGTTAGAAGTACCTATTGAAAATATATCAACTATGTATTTTATTTTCTATCGATAAAACAAACCGGGTGGAATTAGTTATCAGGAAAATGTTATACCCGCACTGCTTAACAGGTCGGCAAGCCTAGTGTAGTCATCGCTGGTCTAATAAATTTTATTAGGTATTTTGAAAATAACCATTATTCATTATTATCATTTGAAAGTTATAGACTGCCGTAGATGAAATTTTTTGCGAGGTTTTAGCTTGCAAATCAGCACAATCTATAGTCCGTAAAAAGTAAATTGCACAACATACTCCCTGGGTATACTGACGGGTGGTGGTGAGCAGTCGGGCCAGCGGGCTCAGGAAGCCGGGCAGCGTCTCGGTGAGTGGCGGGCGCGCGTGCGTCAGCAGCGGCTTCAGCAACTTGGAGTCGACGGCGCCCCAGAGACGCGCCAGCCGCGCCTTCTCCCCGGCCCCCTCGCCGCCCCGTGGGGTTTCCTGAATAGTCGCAATATTACAAGTTACAAATATCCCAACACAGTACCCTTTCTTGTTTTTTTTATTTTCAATTACTGATTTTGTTCTGCATCACATTAAACATGCTAGGTACATTCATTAAAGAAGATGCAATACTGGCTCATATTTTTGATGTGAATGAATTGAGGGAGAAAGAGGAATTTTATTTTAAGAAAGTGAATAAAATCATTGAGAGAAATGGCTTAAAAATTTTGAACACAACAAAAGAAAAAATAAGGGCATATAAACGTTGTAATTATTGTTTTTAATATCTTTGATCATTTGGCAAGATTGTTAATATCTTATTTTTCTCTTAAAGCCGATAACTTCACTTTTGTGTGCATGTAAGAACATAGGGCAAACAAAGAATGCGTTAGGAGCATGTACAGTAGACAAAACAGTGATTATCATAGTAAACTAAACAGTTATACAATAATGATTAAAAGTTGTAAGCCCACGTAAGTAAAAGAAAATGCAATATTGCGTTGTCGACTGTACCTTGACATGCATGTCGCCCACTCACGCGGTGGTATAAATTTAAAATAGAAAAATATTTTACATACTGCGAGATAGTTTAGTTGCCAAGGCATTATCACTCCATTATCGCCTTTGTCCCATTTAACTACCATGCTGCCATTCTAGACATTCAAATTAAAAGTGAAAATAAAATAACATGCAATAAATTAGTGAAAAGATAATATAATGTAGATATAACAGAATTTCGTAACCGATTCCTTTGTTATTATATTGGAATTACTCAATGGTTTTTTGTTTTTTAAACGACTGCATTACGATAGTGACTCCATTAAAGGTGCAATTGATATGGTTATACGTATACGCAAACATATAAGTGGACCGGTAAATGTCTGTTACATCACAATGATTCAGTACAGACTATAAAAGCAAGGCAATATTTTAAAAGGAAATTTACGATTTATGCAGTTCGTCAATTATATAGTCTGTACTGGGTCATCTTTGGATTAGTAAATTAGTAGTAGTTCAATGGACATGTAAGGGTAGTGGCATGCAAGCAATGTTATTATCTTACTGTGGCCATGTCGCTATTGGCCGGTTGCGTAGCATCCAAGTTTCGGAGGCCGAAACCTATGTCTCCTGTCTGGATAATAAACATGGATTTTCGTTTAGTTGCTATGCGATGTGGCCAGGATTAGGGAGCGATTCAATGACTTATCAGTAACATCATTAATTAACTGCGCATAAATAGGAATCGGGAAGAAGCTTCGTCGAACGTCACCACTTAATGTAGGGAACTTTCATACTATTACATGTTAACTTTGATGAATCGATTGTAAAATAACAATACGACAAATTCATAAATCCTTGAAAATCGATCAGATATTTTGTATTAACTATGTTCCAAGCAGCTACTTACCAGGAATGCGCTTAGCTTTATACGGGTCCCACTGATATACAATAAAAAACATTTATTTGATTATAAAATATCCTTATTAAACCTGTCAAATCTCTTAGTATTTAATTTATGTAATTTGTACCCATATTGTTTATACTGTTGACACGACAATTTTGACAGATCTAGTATACGTCTCCATGAAATGAACCTAAAAAGGTCATGACCGCTCAGCGGTGACCTTTTCGGAGGTCGCGACAAAGGGTGAGCGCTGCCCTCGAATAAAATAGCAGCGGTATTTTATGCGAGGTGGCGGCGAACGATGCAAGCGGCGGTGTCATGGCATGTACAAGCCCGTGTAGAGTGCGATGCGGTTACACATATATACATACCGGTCCGCCCGACTCCGTGGCCTGGTACAGCTGCCACAACAATGTTACATTAATCACATGCACGGTAACGCCCAAATACGTATTTACTCCACACGACTGTACTCTTCGATTGATTATTGTCTACGTTGCTATTGAAAAATTTAGTCATAAGTGATAATATAACGATTATGACGTAGGCGAATTATTCCGATGAACTTTGCAAAGTTTTTAAGGCCGTATCTTTTTTCTTCAAGGAAATGGTATATGGTATGCACTGCGAGAGATGCGTGATTATTTCCTGCGTTTAGTTAAAGAGAGTGCGAGTATAGCTTCGACCAAAGTAGCCGTACGAGGATCGGAATTATAAAAGCGAACACTACAGATGAAAGCTATTATACAATGTGAAAACTTGTCAACATAAGCAATACAAAATGTTAGCACCGTTGCGTCTACGTTCAGGTAATATCTCAGTCTCCCATTTATTTGTGTACATATTTTTGAATTATAGCAACAGTATGCTACTGTGTTTTCATTTAAAAAAAAACTTTATTATCTGAGAATTACTTGAGCCCTTGTTGTTGGTTCAAAAAACGCTTGTGCATATTTTATAACTCTCTTTCGTGACAATCGTAACTTTTCTATTGCTTCTGGGCGTTTAAGATTAAAGCGTTCTTTGAGCCAAAGGAAATAATCTAGTATGTTATACAAGGCAATATACAAATTGCACCTTCACTGAATGTGTTGTGTAATTTGTGCAGCTATTTTAAAATTACTATCACTAATCGTATAGATATGGTAAACAATAACGGATACTTACACTTCTTACGTCACGGTACGGCAAGGCTTCGTTTTCATCATTTTGTCCTTGGCTGAAAAACACGACATGTAAGTATAAATAACTCAAAGGTGACTGACTGACTGACATAGTGATCTATCAACGCACAGCCCAAACCACTGGACGGATCGG
>DWDX01002047.1:0-16306 GCA_018245675.1 Agara michaeli | reverse complement strand
AAACCGTAAATGACAGTATTTCTATGTTGGAGAGACGCGCGCGGCCCAATTTCATAACACGGTTTACCTGTGACCTTTTATTTAACACTAGTAGCGCCCCGCGGTTTTACTCGCGCGGATAACTATTATTATTCTGTACATTACAAAAAGTCGTCCTAACGTCAGTCCCAAGAGAGTCATCTCTCACTTATTCATCGTAGAAGAGTCTAGACTGCTGGAGCTGGAAACGTGAAATTTGGATAGTGAATTCCTTTCGTCCTAGGCACCTATTAAGAAGGGTTTTCGTATATTCCACCCCTAAGGTCGGTTGTTAAATAGAGCTTAAAAGGGTGTTTAAAAATCCGTCAAAACAAGCACATGGAAAACTCGTGTGTACCTTTTTGTTTAGAAATAAAGAAAAAGAATGTAAAAGAAGGGATAAAAACATGCCGTCTATTTTGAAGGAGGAATTATAACAATTAGTAAATGTGTAACTTGCAAGTTAAAATTAACGTTAAGAAGCGAAATTAGTAATTTCACGTGTTTCGGTTTTTTACAGCTGCCGCGCGTACAAAGCTAATAATATATAATAATAGATATAATATAATATATTACGTACTACATTTAATGTATACATTACGTAAAATGAGAAGTAAATAAACTTGGATGTGAATGTATCGTAATTCCGTAATGTGATTGCGTGGGTATTCATGCCGGTCTCGGACGGTACCTGGCATGCCTCTAGTTTTCGTTTAGAATCCTATTTTTATAAATAAATTCAGAGCCACATCTTATTTTTTTTACAGACGTGCAAAACACTACATTTCCCTCGTAGGGTTCATACCGCTTGAAACAAAAAAGATTATCATCGACCGGCATGTACGCCTGATACTTTTATTAATGTCGCATTTTACCTTTGTAAGGATAAAGATATTAGGCACCCGATGCTTCCTGCCCACCGCGTTAGCGACCTTGGGTAAAGATAAAATAATATTTTTTATTCAATTCTATAAAATTCTAATTCAACTAAACAATAACAGTATGGCATTAAACGAAGCCTGTTTACCAAGAGAGGTTTAATCGTCGGGGGTGGTCGCTGGCCATTACGATCGATTGGAGCCCCTAATTGTGCACCCCCTAGCTGCATTCTACTGGTTATGCCCTTAATGCGACAGTAACTAGAGCGTTTAAACGAATAGCTCTTTACATTTCTAGAAGTTTCGAAAAGCGACACTAATTTACTCACTGTTACTAACTCCATTCATATCAACTTGCGTACCTATTCAAAGTCAAAGACAAAGACGTTTATTTGCAAAAATATGGGTACATACATATACAGATGTTACAAAATTATTAGTCCCAGCCTTATTTTGCCTTTTACGGCGTACTAAATCAAATTCTATTACCAAGTGATAGCGAATATTCTTATTAACAACGAGTAGTAACTGACGTAATTGACACTAACAGTTCCTTTTGCGACAACCGTTTGAGGTCCATTACATATACCCATAAGTAGTGACGGCTACACAGAACTGCTGCCGGCTAGTTTGCTGTTCTGTTTACTTAAAACAAACCTAATTAAACTCTTCGTAATGACCGAGTTATGACTATGACGTATGACTTCATGGAACAATTTAACTGTGCGACACTTAACTCGACATAAGGCAATAAATAGTAAACTAAGCATTAGCAGGTATTGTCATTATAAAGATAATTTTAGTCCGTAATAATACTACGAATGTGAAAATAATTGTGCTGGAACAATCATGAATACTACATATTCTAGTGAAATGTAACAAAGAACTCTTCAGACCAAAGGTTAATAAACTTCTGACATACGCGGTATATCGTAATTCGCATCTACAGTCTCCATCAGGCACAGCGGCTGAACTCTGACAGATCACAAAAAAAAACGATTGTGCTATTGAGACAAATTGAACGCTTGAAAAGGACTCGTATTTTTTAATTAATCCAAACTCAAAAGGTTGAAACATAGGTGAAAGTTCGTTTTTCTTGCAGCCAGAAATAAAAAATTACAACACAATTTACAATACTACGCATATCTAGAGATAGATTCTTACTCTTTTACCTATTAAAAGTAGCAAATGATGAAAAGGCGGGGCGTAACGATCGTATAGATAAAACGAGTAGTTATTTTATTTTTACGCAGTGTGCTAAGCACTATACGCATTGCGTCTGAATCCCATAAATTGGGGATGTGCCAGATCCTTCCAATGCGAATAATAATCCTTGCCGCCGACTAGCTCCTTCGGGCCATAAACAGCGCAATCCCTCAGTTATAACGGCCCGACACTGCAACAAGTCTTATAACTCTGTAGTTTATGGACGAATCAGTCTACTTTATCGAGTAATTACTCTTCGGGAAATCGTCACATGAGGTCGTTATCAGATTACTATTCACCGTAAAAACTGTTAATCAAATGTCCTTTATCACTTTACGTATATTTGGTAATGATATAAATAATTCAGAGCTATTCTAAGTATATGTTCCTACTTCTTTTAAAATGGAAATTTGTATGCGAACGTTCTAGTTGCTTTTGAAAAGACAGTTCAAAAAGAGAAGTAGGTGGTTTGTTTTTGAGGAATCAACGTCTATCTAAGTGTAATTACCAGAAAATACAAGTATATGAAAAATAATTACGAAGTGTATCCGTCTTGTCGTCGTGCGTCTCGGAGGGCTGGCGCGCGCGCACGTGCCACAGATCCTTGTCAAAGCTGTACATGGTCGGACCGGCTGTGTGCACGAGCGCCAACTGTGACGTCACACCTTGCAAGTGCCACTCGCCAACCAGCTGTTCACATCTGGTACTTATACTTTACCAATCGAGGACACACCAAACCTGTGACAGTGACCAACGGAACCTCCCAACCAACCCAACTACCTATGTATTTTGCATGTCTATTGGTGTGCATATATCGTCATTTCTATATCGAAAACGCCATATTTATAAGAAGCTATACAAAGGACATTCTATTTTTAACATATCAACTCAATAACGCCACGTCAAGAGTACCTTTAATGCATAGAAGCATGGATTACGACTGATAAAAGTAGGAGAGCTAAAACAAATTTGTTAGGACCGTTGCCTGTGGAAATCTTTAAACTCTGACTATTCCCACGTATGTATGAGAATCGCTAATCGCATATCATAACTGATATGGCATTGCACGAGTATATTACCTTACTGCCAAATTGGGTAGGTACTTTATGTTTCTATTCTATTTACCAGGATAATGTTGATAGATCCACTAGCCTTGAATCGGATAGTGCGTGGCCCCCTTACACCGCGCCTAATGTCAAACAGTTTATTGGGCCATATTCTGCATTACAATTGCTTGCCGTGCGTCTTGAATAACAAGGTGTCAGTTTGTTTACACCGGACTTATTCCACTAGCAAAGTTGCTTCGCGAATACCTACGTCGATGCTGTAAACGTGGCAACTTGATCATAGACTCATAAACAATATTGTCTATGGTAATGTGGAATATTCTATACATAAGTATATAAAAGTATAATTCACTATTTCATAATTTTTTATGGTTATGACTTAACAAAATTATCTAGGCCTAAATAAAATATTTTATAAGTACCTATGCCTACTTAAAAGTCTTTGTACGTATAAAGCTGGTTACTAGTCGTCCTATTGAAATTTTTATTCACACTTTCATAACTACGTTCACTTTCAACTTTCGAACACGCGTAAATAGCAGCATTAACTAAGAAATCTTGGTAAAATCACATCGTTACTCTCCAATGGGGTTTAATTATATCATTTACCGTAAGTTATTGTTAGTAAGACATTTCCGAAATGAGTAAATCTAACATTAGTGCATTTGGGCAATTAAGACAAGTTACTCGTCGGACAGAAAAGTCCGTTGAAAAATTATTTGGTTGAAGAAAAACGTGCGTCCACCTCAAATCTGTTTAATAAAAAAAGTTATTGCCAACTTCGTTCAAGACAAAACGTGATAATGTCATGTTTTGTGACGCAATATTTTGTTATTCAAACGTGACAGGGTTAAGTTTGATAAGAGGTCACATTGCCGACTGTCTCACACCACCACACAACATTAACTAGCGCAATTTTGTTCTATTTTTAAAATAGTTTTTATGTCACTTGTAATTTCTATTCTAAAGAAAATAATAACGATACCTATTTTTAAAAACCGGTCGTTTTATAGGATTAAAAAAAAATACATCTTGTAACATATTACAGTTAATAAACCACGTTGTTTTGTATTATTTCGTTAACGTATTAAAGTTTAATTAATGCCAATTATAAATTAGTTACACTATTGCTGCGTATGTTGCAATTGCAAGTATGCCGTTGACGGTTTAAAACAACAGAAACAACTTCGTAAAACATTAACGATCTGCAATTAACGTCTACGTTGATGTAACAGGATATACACATCATACACATCCACACACCAAACAAACAGCTGTTAAGTTGCATTACATCAAAACATTAATTTATTGTGAACTAATAAATCGAAATAAACGTAATAATTGGATTTATTACAACACTAGCGAGAGTGAGATTCCGTGTCACAATGTCAATTGAAGTTTTAAAAAAAAATGTATACAGTTTGAAATTGGAATGTCTCATGCCACGCGACGCGGCGCGGTCGTCGGTTCACGGTCGACCGTCAGGTCAGCGCGGCTGCCGTTCGCGGACTGTCAGGTCTGCTGCGACACACCCGCGCCGGAGGATTTCAGCTCGGTTGCCACACCGCAACGTGCCGGTTGCCGACTGGCGGTCCACGCTGTCCGAGCCGACAAATGTAAACAAACATGAACAAGACATCGCTCGTCATTTACTACGTGTGCGTTTAATGAAATAATACGAATAACAATCTCACAAAAAAGTTCACTTCTTACATTCGATAAAAACTCTTACAAACTTCAATTGTGCCTTTTACTGGCTCAGCGGGACGGACGCTATTTAAAATGATCATGTAGTTCAAATAACTGTGGTTACAAGTCGTAAACTAAGGAAAATAAGTTACTCTTGAAGTTAGAAATGTAAGAACATACTAGCTTATAGTTGGATATAACACCTACCTACTAAACGTAGTGAAACTCTGGTGCGCAAGTGGTACAACATAAAACAATAATATTTAATTAGAACATCCACAGTGCCAAAGGAAGAATATGGCTAATATTGATTTTAGCGCGGCAATATTTATTTTTCCCATTTAAATTCCATCAGATATAATTGCAATACAAAATGTGACTTAACTTTTGTAAAACAATAAATTGGTTTCTTCTGGGCGTTATTTCTATGTATCTGTCCACTGAGAAATGTTCCTATGCTATGGGTACATCTCTTGCAAATACGACAAAATCTGTGCTGATATTAATGTAATGCTAGATGCAGTCAAGCTTATCCCTGTTGCTCCTTCGGCTTCGTCGACCGTCCAGCCAACGACCCCGAGAAGGATGGTATGACACACTTTGCACACCGTTCTAAGAAATCGAAGATTCAGCACTTGTTCCAAGGACCCATAGAGGGCGTCGCGCCGGAGGACACCGGTGTGTTCCACCAGGACATCCTGCAGGCCCTAACAGCACAGGAAGGCCACAGAAGGGCAAATGGGAAACTCTTGAATCGAGCTCTCTCTAGAATTTACATCTGAGTCAAGCGGTACAGTAAATTGTTTGTTCTGCACAAAGTATTCATAACTGTGTTCTCAGTTCTCACTGTACACTTGTGTAGTAAATAATTTATTATATAGAATACACAGAAACAAAACATACAATACTGCAATTAAAATTCATTAGTTGCCCATTATAAGAAATAGTTTAAATTACAAAAGTTGTAACCAGGTCAATTTAAAACAAGTTCATTCATTCTCTGCCTTATGATACAAAATTTCACCCTTGCTCACATACCTTCGATAGCTCAGTTGGTAGAGCGGTGGACTGTAGAGGTACACGTGTTGAAATCCATAGGTCGCTGGTTCAAATCCGGCTCGAAGGAATTGTTTTGTCATTTTTGTTTTTGTCTAGTTTTTTAATCAATTGTCAATAAACAGTTCGCTTTCATATTAATCATTTGGTTGTTTTGGTATACAATTTTATTTTTCAAATTAGGTTTTTTTTTCAAAAGATTTACTTACATAAAAGTTGTGATAATCTTATTGATATAATCCTTAATCCCATTGGTTTCATTAACTGGTTCCTTACTAATTATAAAAAATCTTAATACCTTCTAAATTACACTTTTGGTGGAGATATTAACATCTCTATTTATAACAAGTTTTCAGGATGTAGAAGAAGTCTAAAATGATCTATTTAATAAATATAAATATCCACGGAACCACTGACGAGTTATGCGTAGTTACGAACAATTGACTCTCGGCAGTTTAAGGAAAATTTTCACAATGAGTCATTTACGGACAGGTATATTTAAGCGAACGCAAATACGAATTGTGTTATGTTAAACTGATTAGGATGATAATGGAAATGAGTCAAACTATTGTATACTTTGCAACGGTGATATAAAAGCATCGCGTAAGTTTTTCTCTGCGAAGTTTTATCTCTAAAATAGCTGAAAATACATTACTGTACTAAGATTTAACGGATATCGGTAGAAGCGAATAAATTAATACAGAGGTTTTTAAAATCATTAGCTATGGTAGCATAGAGCTTGTATCTAATTGTAAGCGATACTTTAATATTTTGTGTTATGGAATACTATTTGATTTATGTATAATTTATATGTTTACCATTTCTGAACGCAATCCATACGTCATTTGCATAAAGAATCAATTTGACTTTGACATTTGGTATTTGTTATTTGCCCCTTGCCTCGAGAGCTTTTTCCTGAGATTGTGTTAATCATTAGAAATAGCTTGTATTAATCATTAGAATAATAAGCAAGTTAAGAAAAAAACGGTTTTACGATAGTTTTCACACTCACCTTCATCATCGAAAAACGAATCCGTCAATATGCGCGGCGACCGCGAGCCGTCCGGGACGCCTCGAATCGACATCTTCTACGTTATTTTCATCCGAGAAACTGTTTCGTTAACTATACTCGTTTACATTTAACTATAGTTTATAAGGAAAAAGTAAACAATGCGTCCAAATTCGTCGAACAGGACAAAGGAACTAAAGAACAAACGATGCGAGTGCCCCTAGCAGCAGATTAGCGCGCAGTATTAGATTCAATAGTCGATAAGCCATTTGTAGTTGTCGATAGTCTAGAATGTCTAGATAAACCGTGATTGATCACTGTGTCGCTTGCGAACATTTTTATGGTGATCGGTGACAGTCATCTAAACATTTGCCAAGCACGCCGAGACCGTGCGTACTCCGCGTGCCTACTAAAATAAATATGGCAAGAATGTTGCTGAATCACACATATAAATATCCCAAACTTTTTACTTAGTGATATTCACTCGTAAACAGTATGACAAAGAAAAATACCACAGAGAAGCCGTTACTACCCGCGTTTAGACATGAATTTTGGGCCACAGAAAAATTACGTTCACGTGGACAAACTTAGACATTCCAAATTTTCTATTTAAATTATTACCTTACACCTAAATGATGTCAAGATACCAGAGACTAACGATAAACACTAAAGCTTAATAGCCTTAACACTGATGATGATAATCATTATGCTGCTGATGATGTATTTCGTGCACAAACAGAGCATCATCAAAGTAAGTTTACTATTTGAAGCATTGCGCGAATTTAATTTACGTGAGAAATAAATGACGACATCTTTGGACAGAGGACTTTATACGTAGCAGCTTACGCGAAGAGTGCGCTGAGTAAACAAAACTGTTATTGGTCTTGGAAAGACTGACCTTTCCTTAAATTTAGCCACGCATTCGATAAAAAATTAGCTTCATTAATCTGCTACGGCGGAAACTGAATATGAAACTATTTATAAATGAAACGGTTCGCCAGCGTCGGCGTCACTATCGAAGTCGGACCATCTGAGAGCTTATTATCGATACCAATAAATTCACATTTTCGCAATCAATAAATAAGACGTTCAATCTCTTTTTAATGACTGAAAACCGACGACGATACAAAAACAAATTTGTCATTCGAAAATACGACGCCGAGTGCCAATATTTTTATATGAAACGATATTAATATAAGTGAGACCCTACCTTGTTTCCGCCTCAAATATATTTTTATAATCAACAGCGGGAATAGCGACTCAGACTCTTTGTATTCATTTGAATATTTCGTCTATAAAAGCTGCAAGTAAATGTTACCATAGAGAAAACAATGAATAATCTTTGATAAACAATATTGTGTCGTAAAAGATAATATGAGATAAATAAAAACTTAACAACAAAAACAATATTTTTGTACACGATGCTACGACAGAGCAGATAAAACACAAATTCTACAAAACACAACATGTAGATGTAATATGTCATGCAGGTGAAATGACAGAGCGTTTTAAGACCACTGAAGTAGCTTCGAGAAATAGCAGCCTTGACCTAGAATCGCGAGAACGGAATCCCGCTTGTAGCGACGAACATGAGGGCATACAGACTCAGTGGGCTATAAAAAGTTTGAATAAGGTACTACACAAAAAGTCGAGGTCGAGTTTTTCATACGATATTCAGAAACGAATTCACTGTAGGTACGAACCTGAAATGTCTAATGCGCGTATTGATTGATGAGTGAAATATATAAAAAATAATGAAAAAGCACTAATGGCAAGAAGAAAATATAGTTAAAATGAATTTGTACCAATAAAGAAGACAAGATTTGGAAGTCTTATTATACAAAAGATTCTTTCTACTCAGTCACTTACTTAAAAGCACAAATTCCTTTGTACTTTTACGAAACTAAAGCTACTAAGCTAGGCTGTGACCTAATTTATTGGTCGTTACTAACGATTGAATCCTAAAATGCTCGGCATTTAAAATAAGCCCTTAAAATTTATGAATATAAAAGAAATAAGATAAAAAAACAGATTCGTGCGCAATTGAGGGAACAAGAATGATTTTACAGAAACGTTTAGAACAATCCATCAACCATTGTGTACAGTGTTCATATAAAGCGAATATACAATGCGTCCAGTGAACTTTGATGGATTAAGAATTTAATCCATATTCGTACATAAACATCAAAGGTTCACCCTGAATATAGTTTGATGATTGAATATAGCATTAAAAGTAATGGTATCGGGCGACGCCGGCGCGATGTGTTATTTTGGGAGGGCACCACTGCCAAACGCCCACCATTCGCGCTAACCGAGTCAAAGACCTATAAATTAGAGATCATTTCCAACAAACGTATATGTCACCGCTAGTGACACTTCTACTTTCTGCTTAGATTTACACGTAAAAACGTTGCTACTAATCATTACTAACTAAATGCAAACGAATTGCTTTGTGGGCTTTTTTTTGAAACTTTGGTAATCAAAAGACCACCGTCTTCTGACTTTGGTCAGTAGAATAAACATATCTGTCGATGCTCTAAACGCTTTTTTGAATCGAGATCCAAAACATTCTCGAAATAAACCTTTTCGATTTTGCTTGCATGCTATCAAACTATTTTTCATGTTTATATAAATTCAATGATTTCTTAGATTCAATTCAGCATTGCTTTTTCAGAATGCCTCGTCTAATGCGGCCAATAATAGCTCCCTCCATATTATTATGAACAGACTCAGTCATTGCTGTGCTTACGGAAACCTTATCGTTATAGTGTAGGTAAAGAGTAAAACCGTACATAGTACGTACGACAGTAAATATCACGTTAAAAAGATCTTTTCATGTGCTGAAGTTTGATGTGGAATACAACACGTTCAGAGGAACGCATTATACGATCCAAGATAAGATTGTATTATTGTAAAGATTGAGTTATTTTAGACGGTTAATTTCCCAAACAAAGCAAAACACGATCTCCTCAATAATGGTCAAATGTCCCGAAGGCAATATTCCATGAAATGATCGACCATTAACTGCGAAGTGTTTTCGATTTTATCAGGTTTCTCTCTCGGTTTGTAAGCGCTATTATCACACTCATTAGCGTAATACCCGGCAGCACGTGAGCAAATTTTTATGGCGAGCCACTGCATCTGCGTCTGCGTCATAACAAGGAAAATGATAAAACTGTACGTTTTTTAGCACAAATGGCTTTCTGACATTGAATCGAGAGCTCGCGTAGGAAGACACAACTATTTGGAACATCATTACTCACGTATTCCAGACAAATTAACACATGCTGGAGAACAAATAACTTCCAGAACGAAACGCGGGCATTCGCATCGTTCGGTGGTACGCGCGCCAACCGCACATATTAATGCAACGAAAAACCACAATGGAAAGCACGTATTTTCACTAATTATTTTACCGGTCGCCGCGAATCTCTCGAATGCGTTGTTGAACGGCGACTGAACGCTCGCGGGCTGGCAGCGGCACAACTGTACGACACGCTTTTGTGTTTAGCGAAATCAGTTTCATGGCGGTCGCGTCACCGACGATCAGCCTTGTCAGCCGTTTGACTTACGATTACCGTAACGCACCAGCGCCTGTTAGCAACCATTATGCAAATCCACGGGAGAACAACATCGAATTCGACTTTGTAAATCGTGATATGTTATCTATGTACAACATGACTGTATTACCAGATACGGAAATCAGAGTAGACAAATTATGTATTTCCTTATTCCGAGTCAACCAAACATTTGATTTTTTAAGACAGATATTTTTTTGGTCATTCCGCAAGTGATACCCCATTGATGAGAGTCATAACTAGCTTTAACTACATACATATCGTCAATTGAACTTGAACTGATCAGGATAATTGGAATGATGATGGAAAAGAAAGGCCATAATCACGCTGGTGAAACACGGATTGACAAAGTTCACACATCCCAGAAAAGTTTTATACTTCATAACATACTGTAAGGTGACCATATTTCCAAACGATGTTTTCCTTCACCAGTTTAACAATAGCTAATTAGGTTTAAGATTTTTTACTTATAAAATGCATGTAAGTTTATCAAGTCAGAAACGCGTGCTAGGATTTGAGGATCCAAACCACTAGACTATCACTGCTGTTGCATCTAATAAAGTGATATTAATGAGACAACACATTGTACCATTATATACCCAGATGAAGACGGTTGTTCCTCGGTAAGATTGCATCTAGTTACAGTCAATTTAAACGCATCCGCAATGCACGTAATGTACGCTCGGACGTTTTGCATCATTTTAATTACTCAGTATGTATAATGTAGACGGCTACTCAAAATACATTGACGTTATATGCAATCAGATGGATCTTAAATTACAGTGTCTTAGCATATCTTTAATTGCTGTAATCATTACGGCTCAGACTTCGTGTCTTATAAGAAGGTACAATACGAAGAAAAAAAGAATTGACCTATGTATTAAAACTAAAACCAAGGAATACTGACTTGGCCTTGTGTCAGTGGTTGGTGATCGTGACTACTGAGGCGGGTGTTGTGGTTCATAGTTTGTAAGGCGTTACACACTTGGTAGATAACAAATACAAGTACCTCCACACTATTAAAGGAATTGTGATTATTCAAGATAGTGCATGTTACTATCAGTAGCGTTTGCTCTGCGCGATAGTGCGCCGCGGATGTCAGATTTAAACCAAATTTAACGAGATTACAAAAACGTAGAAATATAACATTCATATGAACATGTTTTAGGAAATCTTCGTTTTCACCAGTTTTTACCCGCGAATTCGTCCGGGTGGACGTCATGAATATTATTGTCATTTATGAACAGAAGACTAGGATAGAAAAGAAGATAAATTAAAGCAGGAATAATTGAAGAAGATCCTATGTTTCCCTTTTGTTTTACCATAATTTCATCGTCTTAAATGCTGTTTGTTGCGACTTTACCATTTACACTCGCGGTATACACGTTTCGTAATTCTAACATCGTTCTTACCTTCTACCTAAACCGTCTAAGCGTTCCTTTATTATATTTGATTACTACAAAATTATAATTCGTTTTTAATGTAAGTATTCATTTTAGTTCCTTGTGGCCGAGCGTCAAAGGAATAAAGCTAGTATTTGTCTTTGATTGATTAATGCTGGCAGGTTATAATATTCAATATGTAAAATATAAATTAATCTGTACAAAAAATTAAACACAGTTTTATTACAGTATTTAAAAAACTTGACTATGGTTGCGTGTTGCCAAGTGTAAAATTTTTAAAATACATAGTTCGCTTACAAGTAGTTTAAGTAGCCCTGAAATTCAGTATCTTTGGAGTGCTAGTGACTAGTGACGTTAAATGACGAACTAGCATTGAAATAACGCTACGATGATAAACGGACGATAAAATATCCAAAGGCAACCCACATCCGCAAGCGCGGCGTTTCTGTGAGATATCTAAATTTGACAGAATAATTTTGAAACGAGAAAATCTCCAAAGATACGGTAAATAGACACAATTATCTTCGATATCTCGAGGTGAAACTTCAGTTTATATTATTTCAGGAAAACTGTAAAGTACTTACAGTTTTCTTTAATTCTATAACATCTTATAATAACAAAGCCGTAAGACTCAAATTTTGCTCAATTGATATTTTTATTTTATTTTCGAATACACAATTTTCAGAAAGTCATATTCACAGATTGTCACTTAGTAACTCCAAATGAATCATACGTGTATAATAATACTTTTGCACCGGAACAAAGCATCGTTACGGTTGCAAAGCAAACAGAAGCACAATCTGCCCTCATTAATTTTAATTAGTTTTCTAACTTGAGGATCCAATGCTCGGCGGGAAACAATAACGGTCGGTATTGGATCAAACAAGCTTTTGTTTTTATACACTGGAAATACAGATTATTTACTAACTTATGTTTTTCAGGCGTTGGTTATTATTCTTGTTCTTTAGTCGGTTTAGGTAGAAAAAATATTTATCCGAATTCTAAAGAGACTCGAGAGAGAATTAGGGCATGATTACAGAAAAGGAAAAACTGATAACATTGGTCATTATTCGGTAGGTAGGTACAATTCAAAACAGTTATCGTATTACGCTGGCCGAAACATCAAATTGCATATTACCGGGACGCTGCTAAAATCTATTAAATGATAAAACTATTCACCCAAATTGTAATTTTAACTTAATTATTTTTAAAAGTCATTATGTGCGTACATAAAACTAGACGCACTAAATTCCCTTAAATTTACTGTTAATGTTAATTTATGCGCTTTAACAGGTTTCCACAATATGTTTTAGCTTTTTTAGATGTTTGAAAGATGTTTTAGCTTATTTTGTTTTATCTAATCTTGCAGTTCGAGTAACGTTAGCTTTGGGCCTTTGGGTATTTCTTACTGTCATATAATTTCCAGTTACAGGTTTCCGTTCATATCCTTCTGTCGTTTGTATGTTGTACCATTTCTATAGCTAACTAGCTACCTATATTCAAAGCAGTGTTAGGTCCCTTACACGTTTTCCAAAATTTTCCGTATATTCCGTTCATAATTGTAAAAGTCAATATTGAAAACTATTTTAATAAAATCAATAACACGTTCAAGTTTACGTTGAATATATAATTATAATGGTTATACGAATACATTTATGTTAACCATATTTTTAGTCGCAGTGAATTTGTATTTGTGTAGATACTAAATTGAATCTACGTATTTGTTAAGGGTCGTTTACACAACGCCGCTCGCTAGTCAGCTGATGCGAGCTATCGATCGCCGGCTGAAAGTTCCGCGGCGTGGCAGGCTAGTGAACACCAAAACATTCCACACTCGACACCATTATAACACTACATAATATGTAATATAATTAATTAACAACTATGATAACAGTGTCATAAGGGTTGTGTAAAATACCTGGATTTTACAAATATTAATTACCTGAAGAATTGCAGTTAATTTCTTGTAATTAACTACACAATATAAATTAGGCATAATGTTGTTTTATCCATAAATTTAGGATTTTTCTCTCACTATGTGCTATTGAACTTTAGATACCTACATATAAAAACGGACAAGATGCGGTTCGTGCATCCCAACAATTAGTTGCGAAAATGTATTTACATACGGTAACAGTTATTTCATAATAAATAGTGGCGAATAACAATAAATACTATACTACAATATAGTACAATGAATGAACGTAAAGATGGTAAAAAATTATGTTAAAAAAAATAATCTAAAATAAATACGTACCAATTTAGTATCTAGAACCTACAGAAACAAAACAATAAAAAACACCGAGGTAGGTATATACGAGCACGGACAGCAAACTCGTCGCTGCCATACAACTAACCTACGCGCTCGCCGAGGTGCGGCGTGCCCCGGCCGCGCTCCTCCTCCTCTACATCCATGTCGAAGGAGAACGGAAAGCTCTTCGTGGAGCCCACGAAGCCGGCCGCCATAGCGGCGAGGCTCGCGACGCCGCCGGGCCCGAGCAACGGAACCGGCCGACGACGCAAACGGCGCGGCCGACACTGAGTACGGCCGAGTCGAGCGCGCCGCTGACTCGCTTGCTAGAAGGACTCGCTGACTCGGCGGTTGGAGAACCGACTGAACGCGCACACTTGCTACTAATAATCGCAGCTGCGCGACCCGAGTGGACCTACTTATCTACGCGTCACCTAATTTACACGATAATATCAGATCCCCATTTTACGTTGGGCATGATCGCATTCTAAACAGCAAGTTTGTCTCCTAATCGGGTTCTGTCCATTGTTGGTTTAAAAATTGTATAGGGGGAAAGAAAAAGAGGAAATGCCCATACACGACCGTCAATGCTATATCCGTGTATATAACAGGCCTGTCCAAGGGTCAGAAAATGTCTTATAAAGTCGAAGTTATCCTGGGGTTCACCACCACTTCTAACTTTTAGTGTAACTTAAGATGAGATAAATGTCCATAATTTTCACTGACTATACAACATCGAGATACTGCACTCTCGCTAGCTACTGAAACTCGAAAAAATCTCATACAAGTAACATAAACAAACCCTTTACTTTAATTTTAGCCGTAATCGAGTATTTTTAGTCATAAAACCTCAATATTTTTATAATGCTTGCGTCAACATGCACCGATTTCGAAACAACCTTTACCCCCTATTAGCCGCTTTAGATGCAGAACGTTTCCGTACCTGAGAGGCCATGTTGAGCAACAGCCCTGGTTGGTAATAATCGCTGAACTTCTCCAGAGACCTTAAAGGAAGTTTAAAAATATCCTACAGCCGGTTTGACCACTAACCCGTATCTCTTCCAATATTGCACTTCGACAATGCGATGGAGAATACTCTAGGTCTCCTTCAATTGCAGGAGAGACCCGTATTCAGCAGTTAGACGTAAATAAGGTTGCTATCTATAAGTTAGTTACCAATGACTCCTAAACATAGTGACAATACGAGCTCTGTATAGGAATAAATGAAATATAAAAACTTAAAACAAACTGTAAGCCCAACACGAGGTATTTGAAGGGTTGCACATTTTAGGAATATGTAGGTAAAAACAATAAAGTGTATTCAAGAATTTAAAACCGTTTAGAACCAAGTATGACAGCTCCATCTATTAACAGTTTACTGTATTAAGCATTGCATTTGTTGGTTAGCAACGCCATCTACTAGCCAAACACTAATAATACTTCATGTCTGAGTAGGCACTGTCGATCAGGCCCTAAACTTTCTAAATATTAGAAATGGAGCAAAGATGCTGGTAATCAAAACGAATGGTTTGAAAAGCCCTAACGCCTCCAATCACTCCATTTTTCCAATAAAAGCTACTCTGTACTGAAATGGGCCTACTGCAGCACTATTCTCTGGGCATTAGTTGAAACAAAAAAAGAATACAAATATTTTGGTACACAAAGTAATATTAATGTAATCTAAATTAAAATCCCTGTGGTCTTATTACTCATGAAGGCTGTTAAATATCCATTAAGTATTATTTTTGATAACCTTAAGTAATTAGCTGAAAATATAACGGATTCTTATTATTGTGCATCCGTCATCAGAAATACCTTCCTTCAATTGACATACAGACCCTGGACCTAACAAATATCCGCTGCTGCAGCCACACATAGCTAAGGCTCCCGTGCTAATGATGATTTGCTTATCATTTTAAATGTTTTCGCCAATTCCTGCATACATGGAATAGAGTCAAACTAGTCTCAGTAGCCTTTTTATTCATTACCATTTTAAATGAAACCTAAATATTCAAAGGTAGTACACAAGTTATTTTTATTATCACATATATAAAACGTACCATCACGCCTGTATTCCCCTAAAGGGTAGGCAGAGGAGTGTAGTACACCCCCACATTTCACCAGTTACGTTTAAGTCCCACAATGGAATAG
>DWDX01002046.1:0-16310 GCA_018245675.1 Agara michaeli | reverse complement strand
GCTGGCCGAGCGCTGCCTCGAGCGCCAGCTGCTGCCGGCCGTGGTCGCGCTCCTCTACGACGACGACGTGTAACACCACCATTTTTATCATTAACTTTTCGCACGCACAATTCCTATGTTGTTTCTTACTTCGTTTATTTTGATTTCGTATTTTCGATATTATCAGGACGGTACGCGAAGTAGCGATCACCGCGTGGGGCGACGTGGCGCGGGAGTGTGCGGTGCGCGGGCTCGCGTGCGAGGCGCAGTGCTGGCCGCCCGTCGAGAACATGCTGAGCTCTCAATCGCTCTCCACCAGAGAGATCATAAAAGCAGCGGAAGCATTGGCCTTACTTATACTTCCCACTGTTGAAAGCCAAGCTGTCTGCGAGAAAGGTAAATGGAATGAACATATCAACTCTAATTTCTCACCAGAATCGAATTCTATCTCAGAAATGTGTATGATTATAAGATTTAAAAAAAAATCTGTGATACAACCTATATACGAGTTCTTTTCAAATATTCAGAATTTGTTAATTATTACGGTTGGTTTTCGGTTTAGTATTTATATACTATGTATAATAATAATATGTATTGATTATTTATTTATTAGAATGGAATTAAACGTTCCCATTTAACATCAAATATGTTTTTATTTGAGATAACTTGGAAATTCGGGCGTGCATTAGCCTTCATCACAAAACTGCAAAACATCAATCGATGTCGCTCGCGGTAGGAAGACTCGTGGCGTTCGTATTATACTTTTAATAAGCGATCAATTTCGTTTCTGGTGCAGCGGTGTCGTTGGTGTGCGCGCTGAGTACGCGCGTTTCGGCGGGCGCGACGAGTGCGGGGAGCGCGGGGGGCGCGGCGCTCGGCGCACTGGCGCCCGGCCTGCGTCTGGCGGCGTCCCGCGCGCCGCGACACCCCGCGCTGCTGCCCGCGCTCCGGTACCTCACGCATGTACCCTTGGACACGCGCCCTCGCATACAATAGCAAATCAGTGCACTATCGCCCTCACACACACCAGGACACACGCCTCCGCTTACGTCATCACACTCGCGCGCACTCGCTTATTGTAATTTATACAATCACATTTATGAATCAATTTAAAAAGGTTAATCCGTGTGTTTTTTAGGAAACTATACAATGTATTATAATACATAATGTCTCTGTCACACAGGAAAAACAAAAATCAGCAAAGTTTCCACTTTTATAACTGGATCAGTTATTATCTTACCACATCATTTTCAAGCTAAATAATGTCTTCTTTATGTATAAAATAGTTTCTGGTTGTTGTTAAAAATATGTATGTAACCTATTTACTTGCAGCAAATTGGAGGAAGTCGTTCAGGCGCCCTCGTTGTCTCAATACAAGCCGGCCATAGAAGCCCTATTACACATGGTGGGCAGCTCCGAGCACCCCCGAGAGCCGCCGCCCCGAGCCGCCTCCAACCTCCAAGCCGCACAAGAGGTAGGCAGGCGCGTCACGCAAATGTTTCAACAATCGAAAAACAACATGAACTTGCAGAATATATTCAAAAAGAAAACGTAGCCCAACTGAATCGAATCACCTAGTGTATAAATAACGTTTGTGACTAAATCACATTAATTCAAAAATAAAACGAGTATGTCTGTTGTCTTTTGGTAGAAGTAATATTTGAGATTTTTTTTTCTCTTCAATCTATTTACCAATAGAAAATTAAGTGTTTCCAGCCTCCTATTACATCCTAAGCCAATAGATGGGCGATTATTATTAATATGCAGTGAGAAAGTTAAAAATGCTTAAGCCATTTTACCGACGAGAATGAATGTACAAAGACGATTTTGCTTTTTATATAACATACAAAGTAACAAAGTAACATAGATTTTATTTACTGATATGCTATAATAACTCGATTTGTGATAATTTATTCATATTTATTGAAAGCACATAAGTATTACCTGTAGATTTTCATGCGTATACTTTACTAGACTGTATGTAATGTACAGTCAGAATATTTAGTTTAGTGTCGAACCGAAGCTTCGGTGTCGGCCAATTTCGATCACAAACTCTGATATTGGTCCGAAGCTGCAGCTCGACCGACACGAGCGTCGGCCAGTCATTTATTTCTAAACGATGTGTTCGTAATGCCCGTATACAAAAACTACAAACGTATAGGGATTTTGAGTAATGAATTGAACATTTTTTATTTTTGAAAAAGATTGTACCAAGCGAAGGAAAGCGCCTGCGTTGAATATTATTTATTTTTAATGCACCTTCTCGAGTTCCGGCCAAAACGAGACGTGAAGCGGAACTAATCTACTGTTGGAGATGTTTATTAGCTTTAATTTTTATTGAGTTTAGGTATTAATGTGTTATTAAAATTTTCATATCACAGGGGAAGGTTGTGATTGTGTTTCTTAAAATGTATTTTTTTAATAACACACAAATTATTCATGCGAATTGAAGTATAATAGTATTGGATATTTATGTTAAATTAATTATTGTTATATATTTTTGCGTTTTTTTTAATGAGCCAAATATAAAATCGTGTGCCCTCTCGGTTGTGTAACTTTTGAGTAAAACAATTTAGTATCGAATAACCTAATGAAAGATCTTCCGAAATATTTCCACTCAATGCTATTTATTTTCCATATGTACATTAAAATTTATTTATTTAGAGATGAAAGGAACGCGTCACTTGAGAGAAAAGGTTTATATTGTATGTCTTTGGCTCAATAAGATATGTATCACTCGTTACAAATGATCAAATATACATTGTGACTAGATAGATCAGATTGTTATCATGTACTTGAACGCTCAGGCTCCCTGGACGAAATCAATCCGTTGAATGTTTAATGTACCCTAAACACATGTTCGGACATCGCGCACTAGATCTTAAAAACTTTACATGGAAATTACGTGTAATATTGAAAAGTTATTTACATAGCTAGTGTGTTTACCTTCATATTTTTCAGGCTTAGGACTGTCGACCTAGAAATTGTTAGTGTTTTTAAATATCAATGTAATCAATAAATAGGCGCACGACAAATATCAAGGTAAATAAATTATGCAAGATCACATTTTAAGGTAGGCGCATTGAAAAATCTGTTATATTATATATTATACAAATTATAAATTACTAGAAAATCAAACTCAAAGAGACGAACTTAACCTGCCTAACTTCTAGAAAACCAATAACCTTTCACTCTTATCTCCCGGAGATAAGGTCTGCTTCAGTTGCCGATTTAAACACACCGACCGAGACTGAGTGAATCGTCCCGTTCGTAGGCTCGTTTCGACTTTGTGAGCTAAGATATACTGATATATTTGGATCTGTAGTGATATGAGGAAGGATCGAGTGAAAAGGAGAAATATAGATCATTTGTGTATATCACTTGTGAACTACCCAGGTCTAATTGTTTTGTATAAGTAATACCAATCTTAGGAAGCTCCCACTAGAACTTGGAAATCGAAGTCACAAGGTATTACAATAGGACGTGCATGTATAAATTATGTTGTAAGAACAAATACTTACATAAAGTTAAACTAACGATGTAGTGGTTAATAAAGTACAGTTAGAAAATATCATCCAGATGATGGCTTGCAGGGTGACGGCTGACAGCACTCCTCCAATCGCTCATAATAATGTATTGAATAATTTAGATAATGGATATTTCGACGGATGGATGGATTTTCGACAATTCGTGCTCGAAGTTACGGTTGAACATGTTCGAAACGCCTAAACTACATCTTAATAAAATCTGCATTCTGGGAGCTTCACGGATTTGTCATAATCGTTATTTCGCTGTCATACACCTTGCCCCGCGCAGGGATTAAGCTGCTGCAAGCATTTTCTGTTGCGCAATAAATATATTAAATATTGTAATACGTCACCTTATACATAAAATTAATCTTATCCTGTCCTAACTAGGTTTATTTGTAATTTGCTAAAAATTGTACTTAAAATATATGCCTTATTTTCATTTACAATGGTACAAAATAGTGCAACAAGAACAAAAGTGCGTTACAGGTAAAACGATATAATTTCCTACTAGATAATATAAATATTATTAGTACAATTTAAAGGATTTTATCCTGTTAGTAACAGTTTTCAAACACTGTCCTGAAATACTTGAGTCGATAACGTGAGGTCAACGTGTATGTTGTTTGACGCATCTCATGTAAGTATAACGAATATTACCGCTCTTAAAATGTACGAGTTGCAATGTGATTGTGCAATGTGGTGCTCCCAAATGAAGATAATTTTAAAAAATGCTTACGCAATATGTAAATGTGTATGCGAACTTTGTTTTGAATAATTGTGATGGTTTAATTTATAAATATTTTTAAATGTACTAAAAATGAAATTTATACATATTTAATTTATTATGTAACTATTTAAAAACGCCCTGAATATTTGGTATCAAATGCTACCAGGTTTCGATCGAAGAAGATGTATATGAGTATTTTACACCATTGTTGGGAAGGTAGGTAGCTCTCATAATAGTTTCCCGTAATTGGCTTGTAATACAATTATTGAGCAAAATGTATGCCTTATATGAATTATTAAAAATAAGATATTTTGCAATATCATTTATGATGACCCCTAATTGTTACTGGTAGTGTTTTGTTGCGTACTCATTGTCCATGGTTTTATCAGATATGTATAAATTCCGTATAATAGTCTCGACCGTTAAATATTATATACCTGTTTAAAAATATACGAAATCTTTATCATAATTTAATTTAATTTTTAATGACCAAAATAATGTTAATTTAATACTCAGAAAAAATTAACTCCTATATGAATATATTTTTATTATTAACTGTTCTTAACATTGTCCCATGAGAAAGTTCAGATTTTTATATATAAATATATATAGTATTTATCAAACGAATATACAGAAAAAGTATTTTTGTCATTTTGTAAATCAATCTGCATGTTTGACACTATTATAATATAGCTATATGCAAAGAAGTATGAGGATATATATTTATACACACAATTTTAGGCCTTAAGGGATTAGTTACAAATAAAGGCAAAGAAATAAAAAGGTATTTTTCATTTCATTCCATGTTTTTGTTGTTTGGTTCCTAACATAATATATATTTGTACATAAATTTCACCGATAAACTAGTATAAAAAAAAACCCTAGTCTTAGCACTGATGGGGTCCAAGTTTCAAATATTTCAAATGAATGCTATAGTGTGCTTTCCCTTACGTCCTTCAAGCTGGAAGCACAATTTTTACGGATTTTCTATAATATAAATCATTATTAGGCTATATTAGTTGTTAATGTAAACTTTAAATTTTTGGATATCAGATAAGAAAACACATGTTGTTATTGTACTTTTATTGAACCAAAAGTGGATGGATTTATTACAACACTGTTCATTGAGTCCATTTATTCCTTCTTCTTCCTTGGGCGCATGCAACAAACAGCACTGCTGTCAAGCATATTATAATCAGCATCCCCTTTGATCCTCGATTCGGTGAATTTGGCATGTGTATCCGGTGCTAGGGCGTAAGACTTCACAGCCGGCGCACTGCGCACCGCGTTCATATATGTTATCTGTTACACGAAAATTATAAAAAATAATGGTTTTATGCAGAAACAATATACGATTAGTTTCTTTATTGTATTTTAAGGATTCAATGATCTTTTTCATAATCAGTATTTTAAAAATCTATAGTGTGATAGACTGGACGTTGAAACTTTCCCATCATGAGATAAGAACAGTGTCCAAACAAAAGAAGAGTAAAAGAGCAGTTGATGAAATAAAGAACTTTACTTATTAAGGCTGATTTATTGATACTTACCAGTGCTTCATATTTGGCTTTGTCCATTGCAAAATCGGCCTTGCCTAGTAAAGGTAGAGCTTCAAAGCGCTCCAAGAAAGGCCAAATAGTGTAATCTACAAGGCCAGGCTCGTTGCCATGGAGAAATTTAGTTCCACGTGTTTCAATTTCCTTCTGAAGCAGTTCAAGACCCTTATGGAAAGTCTCCACAGTTTTAGGTTCAACAGCTTGAGGGTTGAAGGCAGCTGTATAGTATGCTGATTGGGCCTGAACAAAATAGTAAGTATATTACTACTTCATAGTAATAATATAAAGAGGTGATGTTGATGAGTTGATTGATATATAGGTAATCTTCAAACTACTCATCTGTTTTTAAAAATTCCTTCACCAATAAAATCATGGAATAACATAGGCTATACTTTTTTTAAAAAACTATAGGATACTCTACTAAGACTTCAATTATATAACACAACAATTTTAGTAACTACCCTTACTAAATTTGTTGTGTTCCTTAACAATTGTATTACTTAGCAACAGGTATAATTTTAAATATGCATTTTTGTGATGACATCTTTTTGGAAATGAATAATATAATTATTATTATTACTGCATATAGATTGCTAAAACTATTGGTGATAGAAAAAAATTATGTACTATGGCTTTCTAAAACATATTGTCTACATAAAGGTTACCGGACCTATGTTTTATCTTTAATAGGTTTTAATATACAGAGGGCAAAAGTTAAGAATAAGCAACATACAGCAGCAAAGAGCTCCACAAGGATTTTGTCTTGAGCTCTGCGCAGTGGATCTGCAGCTTGCAAAGGCACTTCGGGATATTTTTCATCTAGATATACATTTATTATGTTGCTATCAAAGATAGCCTTCCCTTGTTCGTATTCCAAAACTGGCACAGAACCTAAAAAATCAGAACTGTGTTTATTATCTTTTTGTTCTAAGATAACACGAAGTACAAGTTTTATCATGGTGATAATGTTTAAAATAGAAAAAAATGATTTTTATTGTATATACGACTAATATGTAGTTTTTTTTATTTGTATGGACATGACTTTTATGCATAGATAGATGAAATAGAATGTTTTCAAATATAGTTTCAGTTACAAATCAGAGCCAACACTTAACTGCACATTTATATGTGCTAAGTAGGTACCTACACTCCAACCTTACTAAGTGAGATTGTTAAGTTTCATGTCATAGCTTGAAAACACTATTGTGGTCACAGTTTTTATTCATAATAACGATTATATGAGCAAGTTTTAAAAATTGAAAAGGTTTAAACAGACATGAATAAAGAAGGAATGTTTTTCTAACAAAAACTCATAGGACAAATATTGAACATACCTTTCGGATTAAATTCAAAAATCCATTCTGGTTTGTGATCCAAATTGATAAAGACCAAATCATACTGTATATTTTTTGCATTTAAGACGAGAACAGTTCTTTCGGCATATGGGCAAAATCGCATTGCAAAAAGCCTCACCTTACCGCTGAACGGAGGTAAAACATCGCCTAAAATAATGAATAAATATGTAAATTATGTATAATAAAACGTAAAAACCAAAAACTCGCAAGGATAATTAACTTACCGGTTTGCAAATGTTTTTCAGACATTGTAATATTATGTACTATTATTTATACTACTGGTGTTTTTAAAACAAACTAATCAATACACAAAATTCCACGACTATAAACAAGTGACGAATGACGAGACAACAAATCGAAAGAACATATAAAATTAAATATAATGCAGTGTTGCAGAGAGTATAGAAAAGATAAAAATAGACAGATAAGTTTCTACTAGAAATAAGCAATTCCAACAGAACAGATAATATAAAATTAACGATAACGCAGTCGCCACAGAATATATCGGACTTCTAAGTAAGTAAGGAAGTAAAACATTAATTTGAACAAGGCACTAGATTGAGTTTTATGTATCAATATCCAGAGCCGTATGGAACTTTTAGAAGAAAACAGAGAATCTTAACATTTCACGCTATCTGTGTGGCGAAAAGTGTAACACTAGTGACAATCTGACAAATATAGTTACTCGTTACAAAAATTAGGTTCAAAATTAGCATGATTTTTCAAAGTTTTTAACCAATAAATCCATAGTTTTTTATTAAGAATATCAATATTGATATAATCAAAAGATATCAATACAATATACATCGAAACTTTTTGGCGCTTCTACATCCCTAGGAGTAAGTGTAGGAGTCGTTCACACTGGTCGCCGGTGCATTCCCAGAGGTTCCGGAGTGTAACGATTGTGTACTCATTTACAAAATGCATTTAATGTTATCTGACCATAAATATTATTATAAATAATATATTTATAGCTCCAATATCTTAGAAATAAAGTATTAAATTTCAAGAGCTTATTTTTCAGTTCTTAACCTAGCCACACGAAAATTGTATCATCAGGTCTGTCCGTATTACCTGTAGAACTAGTGGCAGGAACCACACACCACAGTACGTATATCCCAGCGATAGCGAGTATAATTTTTATGAATGTTTATTTTTCATATTGAACACCAAGCCCTTCCTTAATTTTTTCCTTTCGATAACGAGTCTCATCAACAGCAAAAATGGAAGCTCCGCTTACAAAGCACACTCAAAATGGTAAGAAAATGAATTTAGCATTGCAGAAATTTTAGCCTTTACAATTGTATAGAAATAAACTGTAGCAAAACAGTCTAATTGTTACGACAAATTGCGCAATCGCATCATTATCAGATACATAAAAATTATTGTGCAACAACATTATGATAACATCCACTTTGAGCTTTACGAGCACATATAAATTTCGTCGTACAGACTATTAGCACCAGTCGCTCAAATACTGAAATACGTTCTGCCGTATCGCAATATGACTGCAGTAGCAACTATGCCAATTAAGGGGAAAATAAATTTCAATACCAAACATTTAAGCAAAGGTATGTGTTTTATTTACTTATTTAATTTCCGAAATAACGAACATGACTAATGAATTTTACTTAAGTATATTATTATACTTATAATTTATAATATACGATGATTATAGAAAAAAACAATTGTAACAACAATCCAAGTAAAAAATGTTTTATGCTATATAAAGTTATCTTTAGTTAATAAAATATTTTGCTCGATACGTAGATAACACAGCACTTGGTGCTTATAGGTACAATAATGAGAAGTCATCAATGTCAGACGTAAAACATCATATTGTGCAATAGCAGTACCACAAATTCCTTATGTCGTCGTACAGAATATTAGCACCAGTTGCTCAAATACTGGAAAACGTTTTGCTGTATCGTAACATGGCTGCATTAGCTGTTAAACCGGTTAAGGGGAATATTAATTTCAACACGAAACATTTAGGCAAAGGTACGAACTTTTTATTTAACGTAACGTAACATCACGCCAGAAACTTTTTATTTAATTCCTATAATCAACGAAAACCCTTATTATATTGTTACAAATTTACCTTAAGTACTAAGTTCGTGTACAGGCGGCCGCGATACGATAGAGACACAACTGCTTCAAAATGTAACAAACGTATTTGTTTCCACAAAAGTATTATAGGCGCTTTAACTAGATAAATAAACATAAGTACTTGTAGTTTTATACGAATGTTATTACATATTTTTAAAACTAGTCTTGTTCGTTTGTTGAAATTTGATTTACTTTTGATATTGTTCTAGGAATTATTGATAGGTTTGATCACAATTCATTGTAACTATTAATCCCTTCAAGAGTAGGGTTCCCAGAATTGGGGTTCACCAAGTCTTAAGAGTTTGCTAGGTGACTGTAGGGACGTTTGCGATAAAATTTACGTTATAGCTGCTGGTTGGGTGGCTCGCACATATCACCCGTATAATGCTACACGAGCAACTAAGCTATTGCGTGTAGGTACTGGCAGTGACGACTGGCGATGAGAAATGATTTCAATTTGAGACGGAAGTCAAGCTCACCGTCATAAATATAGCTTTTTGTGACTGAACCGTTTGGTGGCTGTTGTGTGTGTATGTGTAGGTTTTTTTAGGCGTTCACAGCTATGATGCGCGTTTACGCTTGGGCCAAAATTTTCATTATCTAAAAACCTGATTATCCGTACTTATTTGTGTACGTATAGAACGTACACAAATAAGTAGGGAATAATTAAAAGTTTTTCTACAACCATTCGTATATATACACCAAGCAAGAACTAAGTCAGTCTAGTACGGAAAAATATTTATGTACATATTATGTGCGCTATTTTGACTGTAATCGTTAAAGAGGAATTTGCGACAAAACATTAGTAATTCACATACAATTGTCAAGTAGTGATAGTGAGGCTTATAATCACGGGCTGATTGCCTGGGCCTTGGTCGTTATCACTAATCGAAAAAGACGGAACCAGCGCCCGGCGTCAGGTTGCCATGATCCCAATCGATTCCGTTTGTGGATTTTTGTTTAATCGATTATCATTTCCGGTGCAATAGTGTCTTATAATTACTATCAACGTTGTGTAAAACGTAATTTAGTGGTATCCGTTATTCGGTAAGGTTCGGATATAACTAAATCTATAATTATGAATAAATAAATAAAGTTAAATAAGTAGTAAAACAGCGGGCAGCGTTTATAATTGGCAGCTTTAGTCAGTGGCGCGGCTAGATCAAACATTTTGTACCACAAGTTTTTACTTTAGTAAAGCATTATATAAACAAATGAAATAAAATAAAAAAACGTAACATCACACCTGTAATCCCCTAACCTACCCCGGTTGAGTAACAAATGAAATGTGTACAGAAATATAAATAACCGAATTTTTCACAGCTTGTAATACTTTTATGGCAGAGCCTTTCAGGCGCGAGGATGCTGGCGGTCACCGACGCCCAACGTCGCCATACATTAACGTCTGATTTGTAACTAATCAGAAATAGGACTGTTGACTGTTAGTGTTAATCTGTCCGTTAGTAATTGATGTTACTAAGAATAATATTTATCATCGTCAGGTTAGTAAGGATAGATATTTGGTATACGGTGCTTTTTGCAAACCCCTTAGGGACTTGACGTGATGGTATAATGATAAGTAGGTATTAGTAATCGTCCTATGAAGGTTGGTCACAGATGCTATGGATTGAGATATTCGTTTATTTACATATATAAATTCACTAGTGAACCGGGACCTACACCTTTCTGAATATCAATCAACCCTCCTATCAGTGAATGCGTACCGCGTTATATGGAAACCGCGCTATATGAAAATCAGATTTAGTACAAATCACATCATTCGTATCGCGTTATATGGAGACCAATAAATACAAAAGACAAGATAAATTATAAATTATTTTTATTGAATGGAAGAGCCCGTTTTGAATGAACCGCGTTATAGGAGGGCTGTCGCAATGTCATCTCCGCGTTAAATGGAAACCACGTTCTGAAAGTACCGCCTTATAGGAAGGTTGACGGTAGGCACAAAATGTATAGTAACATGTGCTTGACGATAGAAATAAGAGTAACTGTGGCCTCGTGTACGGGCGAACTAAATGCATGATCTACCATCTACTAATTTTTATTAAATAATTAATTAATCATCAGGATCACTTTTTACTTTCTCGCTTCTGAGAAGGTTTTAGCTACAATCCACTTCCCACTATTCGCTGGTAAAGTGCAGGTTGTTGGTTACGTCGATAGTGAAAACAAGGCGCGTATACTTAACACGTTTTCTAAACTACAAAAATATTGCAACTTAATCGAAAGTCCTAACGCGCTCAGATTTACTTATCATTAAAGATTGAACATATTTTACATGCATTGTCCCAAGTTGCGATTAAAACAATAGTTACTTAGTACAGTACTGTTTATTTTATTTTTAGGTGATCCTTTACCTGCATACAATGGGAAACTGCGCGTCTACAATATGCGGTTCTGTCCTTACGCACAGCGGACTATTCTGGCATTGAATGCTAAGAACATCGATTACGAAGTAGTGAACATCAACTTGATGGACAAGCCAGAGTGGCTAATAACCAAAAGTCCTTTCGGTGAGTTTTCAAACGATTGCTATGCCCTTTTGAATAACAACAAATAGATATGTGTATTCATGCCCAAATAAGATGATGCTTTCATTACTTCGAATACTGTTACGGCCGAATTGTCAACTGACCTTTTAACTTGTATATTTACTAAAATGCTGAAGGAATCTTTAACAGTAAAACTTGGACTTACACCGGTCTTTAAATGTAGGCTGCAAAATATGTAATTTATACAATTTGTAACAAGTTTTCACAACATCCGAATACAGGCGAGTTGTTTTAAAACCCGCTTTCCTATTTTAGATTAGTTACACTCGTATACTAATTCTTTTAATATATACTTTCAACCATATTTCTACACAGGGAAAGTTCCATCGATAGAAGTTAAGGACGGCGTGTGTGTCTATGAGAGTTTGATAACTGTCGAATACTTGGACGAAGTTTATCCGCAAAGACCTTTATTACCTAAAGATCCAGTTTTAAAAGCATACGATAAAGTTATCGTTGAAGCCGCTGGACCGGTAAGTATATGGGACATCATTATTATTATTATAAAGTAGGTATTAGTGTATTTAAGTAACAGTTCATCAATTGTTATATTTTATAAACGTATATGTCGAAATT
This sequence comes from Agara michaeli, assembly GCA_018245675.1. Classification (NCBI taxonomy): domain Eukaryota; kingdom Metazoa; phylum Arthropoda; class Insecta; order Lepidoptera; family Hesperiidae; genus Agara; species Agara michaeli. The sequence continues at coordinate 3,905 of DWDX01002046.1, read as the reverse complement.
CTAATTTTAAAACTATAAACCATAAAATAATACTTTATTTCCTTTACTTGCTATTTTCTATTTAAGTAAAAGTGTCACTGCACATCAAACATATTTAACCTCTTCTCCGCAGCTCTACACTATGTTTATGAAAATAATGAGAAGTCCAGAAACCCTTACAGAAGATAACGTAGTTGCGTACAAGACTACTTTAGACTATATTCAGGATCAATTAAAGAAACGTGGTACTAAATTCCTTGGTGGTGATAAGCCTGGCTACGCAGATTATATGATATGGCCTTGGTTTGAAAGGCTGCTGGAGTGTCAGAATATAGACGAGAGGGTAAAAATTGATACCCAAAAATTTAATTTATTGGTAAGTTTACCGTATTGTCATAAACTCGTATAAAAATTGCACTACGTACGAAAACGCCAGTAATGTCCCAGCGCAGTGTCCGTTTTTCATCAGTGTCTGGTGATGAGGGCAGGGGCAATCCCGTAGGCCTATCCATGCTCTCGCTCCGCGCCACAATATTTAATTATATTTTATAAACAGTAGCGACGCTTCTCTAAATACTGGAGTCGAGTTTTTTTTTTTATATAATTAAGCCTAGCAAACAGGCAGACGGGCCACCTGATGGTAAGTGGTCACCGTCGCCTATGGACACTTGCAAAATCCGAGGAGTCGCCAGTGCGTTGCCGGCTTTGAAGGAGAGCTATTTTTGCGCCTTTCTTGAATTATAATTTTAGTTGTATTATAATTTATAAAGGCTATAATTTAGTATAAAATTGTTAATGTATACCCAATTGAATTAATCAGTTTAATGAGTAAGAATTGTTGGTAATAATTACATTTACTTAGTTCCCTAATTCTTTTTTAACAATTTGTTTCAGTTGGAATATTTAAGCAACATGCTGCAGGATCCGGCGGTAAGCCAGTACTTGGTACCCAGTGATATTTTCCTTACTATATTGGATAACTACAGGCAGAAGACACCACCTAATTATGACTTAATGCTTGAAGCTTAAAATTTGTCTTTTTTAACACGCTTTTATTAATTGAATAAATTTTTTTTCAATAATCTTACAACTTTTTATTATTATCTGACAAAATTCTATTCCATGTACTTATCATCAGTCTCAACTCTGATTGCGCTCAAAAGTTTACCACCTTCTGTCAGTAACGCTGAAAGGACCGCTAGGCGCAACAGCAGTAGATATTAGATAGATATGCTGAACAATCACCTTAGCCTGTTTGTTTACATTGCTTTCATCATAATGTGCATTCATAAAACACTTATGCATACTTTAAGTTTTACTGGCCTCGGGGTCGAATGGTTAGAGAACCAGACTGTGAAACCGGAGGTCCTGGGTTCGATTCCAGCCCAGAATAAACATTTGCGTGACGAGCACATGTGTATGTTTGTGGCTGATGTAATAAAAATATCATACAACTGTTTTATTGTACGTACGTACGTATTGTATTGTATTATTAGCATTTTTTGTTGTAAATAGGCATTCATGGCAGCTATGTGGGGTAGCTCTGTATCCATACTATACAAACAATCTAAACACATTGGATGATGGTACGTAACATCACGCCTGTAATCCCCTAAGGGGTAGGCAGAGGAGTGTAGTACACCTCCACATTTCACCATTTACGTTTAAGTCCCACAATGGAATAGGTGATGATGGTATGTGAAAGTAAAATATGTAAATTAGTTTTTAACCATTTACTTTATTTATATTAATTGTAAAACACAAAGAAATTATTCAAAAACCAGATGCACACTTGAAAAATCATATTGAAAAATACAATTCCAAATTAAAAGGAAAGTACCAACTAAACTTAATACTAAAAAGCAAAGTAAAACATGTCCGGTTAATTACATTGTCGGTTGATTTATTTAGTAAACATTTTTATACCAAAAATGAATCACAAAAATTATTTCATGTCCATAAATGTTATGAATAGAAAAAAAACTGTAATGTCAAAAATCTGCCGTAATTAAGTATATGTCAAGAAAAAATACATGATTGCATATTAAAATATGAGGTCAAACTACACCTAACATTATATTATAATATTTGCAAATCTCATACAAATCATAGTGCACGATTTTAAGATAATTTTTCAACCTATTTTGCAGATCCTACGAGCATAAGTAATACCTAAAACTTACTTAAATAAATTAGTCAGTCTTATATTTTTCCGCTAAAGCCTCTAACTTTGATGTGATTTGCTTTAAATCTGTATTTTTGTCTAATTTTATGTAAGTTGTATTTCTTATGTCATGCCACTTAATCCACTCTGGAGCCTGATCTGTCAATATTTTTATATCTTTTTGTAACTGACCCGAAGATACATTTGATTTGAAAGTACTACCTAATTTCGAAAGTATCACATTGAGAGCTAAGACATTCTTTCTTTCTGTGACAAATATGTTTCTCAGTGTTTTTGCCAGATCTGGCAAACGGCTATAGATCTGGAACTTTTCTTCATTTTCTGAAGATCGTGTCATTGCTTCGAGAGCTTTAGCTGCCTGTTTGGCTTTTACCTTTTCTAGTAAAGAAGCTGGTAAATTTCGCAAAGCGGGATTTAAAATTGTTATTCCGCTAGTGCCAGGGTTGCCACAGGTTTGTGTTGTAGCAGATGTTGAGTTAGATAAACTTACATTCTTATTTTCTTTAATACCTGTTATAATTTTTTCTTGCTCTGTTAGCCCTCTGGCTTTAGCCTGTGCAAGCTTTTCCAGAGCTCTCTCCATTTTTGTGTTACACTTAAATAGCTCTCTTGCTTTTGCAAGGACATCTTGAGCCGAAGAGAGTTTTTCTCCATTTGGCATCTCAGGTAACTTAGCACTTTCAACCTCTGGCACCTTTTCTAACTCGAATTCTGGATGCCACCGAACCAGTTTATCATCGGGTATTTCAATGGGGGGATCTAATGTTAATAAATACTGTGAATGGTATTTTTTGATCAACTGGAGTAAGGTATCATAGAAATACCTGCGCCTCTCAAGAAGAACACTCGGGTTCATTATTTTAATATCATTGGGCATAATAGGAGAGATGATCATCTCATATCCATCCTTATTTGAAGATGTTGTAAATGATTTAATTTTTTGTATTTCAAAATTGTAAAAATCTGGTACTAAATGTTTTATTTGAGCCAGATGCTTTTCAGAGAAATTTCTCTTGAGCATTTCTTGCACGGACGGTTTAAGTTTATTGAAAGTGATCTTTTCATTTCTGTTGTACAAAAGTGACACAACTGTTTCCATGCCACGAAAAAGTTCAGCAAGAAATCTATAATGATGCGGTAGAGGAAGGCTCGTTGGCGACGCAGCAAGTGATGCATGTCTGATGTATGCTGATACCTGCAAGGTTATTTATTATTTGTCATTAAATGACAACAAATAGTTAGCTTTAAGGAAATATAATACACAACTGACTAATAATATTTTTCATTATGTCTTATACGCAATTAAAATAGCTATATTATGATGTTTTTGGAAACATTCAATAGATAATTTAGCTTAAAAACAAAACCCACTAATGAGCTGAGAAAGTGACCAATACTGAGTGCTTAGTTATCAATTATTATGAACCTATATGAATATTATCTCATTAAATAATTGTCATTTATTAGCCAATTAACTTTATAGTTAATCCTCAATACAAATACATACATGTTGTGTGCTTTCATAACTTGCAATTTAAAATATCCTCTACTTGTTGGGAGGAAAATATTTCTCAACCAAAAAGTCTTCCTCTTATTAGAATTTAATCCTCTTATATTTGTAGCATCATACTAGATATGTTCAATGCTGTCACTTAAAGTACATACGCTCATTTGGAACAACAGTGACACAAGTGCAAATATGTTATTTTACACTATGCCATATTTAAGATTTCTTAGGAAC
>DWDX01002045.1:0-16310 GCA_018245675.1 Agara michaeli | reverse complement strand
AGATGGCGCTGCTATGGTAAATCTACGAACGTGTCATATAAGCTACATTTTAACAGCATAATTACCACGTGTTGTTGTTGGCGGTACGAAGTTCGCCGGGACAGCTAGTGTTCTAATATAATCGAAATAAATGAATGAAAACTTGATATTAAAAACATCGCAAGAAATTGTACCATCTGAAATAAATACCTGCTGGCTAGGCGCTTTCATCATTTTCCCGGTTGAAGATGTTTCGTTCAAGACGGTTACGTCATCGGATGAACAAAACGGTGTCTGTTTATGTCGCGGCAATAAAAAATGCTACTTCTCTTAAGCGTTTTCTAAAAATACTTAGAGCTACATATATTTGTACAAAAAAAATTGTAACAAAGAAAATTCTCACTCCAGCATCTGTTATTGCTTTCTTATAAAGGTCATTACAAAATTTAGTGTTTCGATCTGATCTGATCTTCAACCTTGTATACAACGGAACTAAATAATACTAATTGAACCCATACTGACAAATTCTAAGTAGGAAAATGTTACTATTAGTCCTGCAATCCTGTTTTCAATTAATATTTACTTGGTAATATTCTTATTAACATTTATAATACTAATAGGATCAATTGACATTAAAAGGTTCGTTCCTACAGTCCTCTTCGACGGAGGATTCAAATGTTCATGGGAGGCAGCGGACACTTATGGCGGTTACTACTCTTCTCATAAAAAAAAATTAGGTATATTCTATACACTACCGTGATTTTATACACACGTATACATATATATCAATTTATTATCAAAACTTAAGTATACCTAAAAGTAGCTAATCGTTTTTCTTTTTGCTAAATCACCCCATAATATTACAATGTACGAAAAAAGTATTTGAAGCTTCAGACACGTCTTGAATGTAACAATTTCACTTGGCGTTTCCGCTTTACCGAAAGCTCGCAAAAGAGACTGTGCACTGAATAAGATGGCGGGCGATAGCTCGAGGGCATGAAATATTACATATTCAGAAACTCACTTGTTGTAGCGATGAAATATTCCACATAAGCAATAATGAAGCACGCTGCACACCCACAGCGCACGCCCACTGCTCGCCTCTCAATCACGCTGAGCGAAAATGTATCATGATACGTAAAAAATGTAATGTCAGTATGATTAACGAAAATAGATTGATGAAAAAAAATTGAACCGAACGAAATAGCGTAGTATATGAAAGTAAAGCAACTAAGAAGAACTTCACTTGACTCTCATAAGTGGTTTAAGTATTGAGGCAAAATTAAATATAGGTACAAACAAAACATTATGTTCATAGCCCTAATGTAGGCTCTCGGGACTTGAATGCCACGGATACACATACCTGTAAGTACCTACATAAATCGAACCCGAAATCATCGTCAAGCAGTTGCAAGCTAGTTAGTTAGTTACTAGTTACACTTATTAATGACACTCTAGCCCCGAATGGCAGATGGCTGCTATGATTTATTGCTAGAGACATTTTTACGATTAGAGCGAGTGCGTATTGCGTTTCTATTAAAAGTGACGTGGGCGTCCTGCGAGCTCGGAAACTTGTTAAGCCAATTTATTTGCAATCTATTTTTCAATTACGCCCCACGGCCATCGATCGGCGGAAGTGAGGCTTTTGACATCAACTCGTCTTGTATATCGGGATGTCTATATTATATAGCATGACCGACAGCACTTAATATTTTTACACGCTAATAATATTTAAACTGTTTATATTTGAATATTTTAAGGCAGTGACCGCACAGTGGTTTGGATTCAAGTCTCTCAGTCCGGTGGCGTGGGTTCAAATCCTGGCAAGCATCTGTAACTTTTAAAACTTGGCCAGCGCGGTAGACTATGGCCTTGACACCTTGTCGTTATGAAAGGAGCGACGAGTTCAGCAGTGACACATTGACATGTATAAAAAGAACACTCTAACCGCACACAGTAAGCAGACGGTAATAAAGTGGCAAAAGTGACACGATGAGTTATGGACGTGCACAGATAATAATCAAAGCCGATACGACACATTGCAATTCTAATTCTAAGAATTGATCACCGGAACGTAATTACCCTTTGAACAAACTTTACAAGCACGTACTCTTGCTAAGTTTATTTAGCAGTTAACGGCGTTACAGAGTAACATTGTGCTACGTAGTTACGAAGCCAGAAGTCCGCCAAACTTTATGTGACATTTGGAATGGATTCTAATTTTGGCACTAACGATCGAGCGGCAATCGAAACTTTTTCTAATCGCTGAAAGATTTTTAAATGATCGGTGCATTAATATCATTATCTAGGTTTAAACATTCTCGCTACCAGATCAAAATTAGATAACTTACGACTTTAAAAGCGGTTTTATGACGGAAAAGGTTGCACGCTAACCCGTATGTGTTCCAATCCGCGTTGGAGCGTAGTGGTGGAATATGCTCCAAGCTACCCGCAATTGCGGGAGGAAACCGCGCCCAGCAGTAGGCCGTAAAGAGGGGATGGGGCCATTTGTATTATAAAAAATATATAATGTATACATTTAGAAGAGTAATGTATTCCAAAAGTACTTCACAAAAGAATGTGTACCTTGTTTATTAAGTATATTACGTTTAAAATTACACTCAAATATATCCGGTCCTTTTTTCCTTTCATAGAGCACAAAGAAATTCAAGAACGTAAATTACACCAACGTTTATTCTCGTTTACAAAAAGAACGCCGTGGGTATTATCGCTTGGAAGATATTTTAATTATTCTCTATGGGGAAACCTGCGGGAAATGTTAAACGAATAAAGAGAAACTTTCATATATTTGGCTCGCTCTCTTTTTGTAAAAATACTTTCATCTCTGCCGTATTATATTACAATAGATATTTTACAGAACATATTTTCGTTTTATCAATGAATCGGATTAAAAGGTATTCTAATCATTATTATCTACCTAGGAGTACCTTGCAAGTAAACATTTCCAATAAACTAATTTACTCTTAATAGGAAAAACGAAAGTACATGTTATGTGTTAGCGCGGACGTACAAAATACGAAGAACGTAAAAATATCGAATAAGTAACACGTATCGAATTCGATCAAAAGACTTATGTGATCTAATTCCTTCTACATCATTGAAACTAGGTATCATCTAGATGGATCTACGTACTTAACAGGATAAACCCCGCGAGCATAAACTCGCTAGAGACGCAGTGTTTTTATTCGAAGTTCCAATGATATCATAATATCAAATTGCCTTCGAATTTGCTTACTAATATTGTCGCGCATGCGTAATTTCAACAAAATTATACTCTGGCAAGCCTTTTGAACTCAATTCGTTAGATTTCGTTAAAAACAGACGCCTGAAGAAATTTAGTTAAAGAAAAAGTTTTCTTTGTCAACATACCTAGGCGATGGATACATTTTTTGTACATAAAAACGTGACCTTTTAAGAGCTAGACTTTATATTGTGACGTGTTTATCTGACACGGCTCACCATTACACAAGCGAAGGGGATCGACGAGTGCCGTCTTACCGCGCGTGAGCACTCTTGGAGGCATCAAGCCATCTGCTATGTACTTTGTACGTCTCAGTAGTTACGATAATAAGATGCTGTGAGACCGACTGTAAACATTTCACAAGGGCTTCGAATTTACTTATTTTTGTCCTTTTTATAATCAATCACTGTAAAACGTCGACATAAGCAGGCAATAGCAAGATTTAGGTATATATCACATATAAACAACCCATTTAATAACAGGCGCCGTCCTTTAAAGGTCGAATTCTGGAGTCTGGAGATAGGTTGTGTGTGAAGTCGTCCCATGATAGTGCTGTTATTATGCAACTATCATCAATACTCGTACTTTCATAAAATATAAGTAGGTATTGTACGAAGCAATTATTTTGTCTGACACGGCACTAGTTTTTCCTGTTTCGTGATTTTAAATTTTGTGCGATCTAAAAACTTAACTTAACTTTGAAACATTACTAACAACCTTGTAAGGTTATGTGTGTTCAAAGTTCAAAGCAAGTGGCTCGGTAAGCCCACAAGGGCTCCTCACTTCAAACCGACACTCATCGACACTTATGTGATTACCGCTGGTGTTAGATAACCGGAGTGTTTTTGTATGTTTCACCGACATATCTGATTATTACATAAAAATCGTTTATATTCTGTTAAAATATGCATTGCATTTAAACGAAGGATAGACACCATTAATTTCGCAATATTGTACAATTACCATACTTATTACAGTCATTATTAATACTACATCTCAATTCAATAATAATATACATCGAAAAGTATATGTAAATTGATAAAAAAATATGAGATATACAGGCAGGCCTATTTCCCGCGGGGCTACGATCCGGACTAATTTCGTTTGCAAGTCGTCACACATGCTCGTCTACTAAAGGTACGAGTACTCGTAACCTGGCCTTCTTTTGGTAAGTCTTTGATTTGACCGATTTATATATGCCCGAGTCTAATTCTTCCAACTTAACCAGCGTGCGTGCGTGTGAAACCTGCACACTTTAGAGATGTTATAAAGTGTATGATACTTTCTGAGGTGTGTGAAGTCTACCGATCTGCACTCGGCCAGCGTGCTGGACTGCGGCCTAAAACCCTCCCACCCTGAGAGGAGACCCGGTCCAGCGGTGGACCGATCGAAAGGATCGAAAGAAAAAGATATGTAAACAAATATCTTGCGACGTGGTCATCTTCAATGGGATCATGAGTCAGCAGCAATAATGGCGATAGCGCAAACGCGTGGATTGTTTTTACTCGCAACGCTAATTATAATCTGCAATTCACACTGGCCTTATATACTAAGAATGAATCAGTGAAATAGCCCCTATATGGTGATGTCCAAATAATAGTCGCCATTAGAGGAGTTACAGGGGATGGTAAATAATTATAATATTACCGCAAATTCCATTAACGATCGAACACAGATTACCAAGGGACCAGATATTACAAATGAGAGCATAATTTAGGTCCAGGTTATTGATTTTCCGCAAACCCTAATCCTAAATCTACCGTCGGAAAACAAGGGAGTCATGATACCTCTCGGTAACTTAATCCCGGAGATGGGATGGGGTGTCTGGTGGGATTCGTAGGCTAACAACCGCGTTGAGTTGACGTTATAACTGGCAGGCTTATTCTGGTGACGTGTACGAAATTCCGCCACTGACTTTCGATAAAAACTTGTGAATACTTTTAAATTTGATTATGGTAAATATCTTGCAGGAATATTAAACAAAAACCTCCTGACATTTAGCTGCAACTATACTCATGGAAAAGTTTATTCGGTTTCAGATAACTTATATATTCTACTGATGATTGTTAACAGGCGAGTCGCTGCGTCTGTGGACTAATTTAAAACGCGTCTTGTATCTATATCGTTGCTGTATCTGCTCACAACAATGTAAGCATTGCTTGGTTCTTAATCGTCTGAAATAATCACTGTTGTGGTGATCCCTACTCTCTACATAGATATCTCATAGGGATGTCCTTGGTAAATGTCCACAACAACGGATAAGGTAACAGGAGAGATGAATTTCATTTCCCTTCGGTAGGTGATCGGCAACAACCTACATAACTGTAGATTTCGCTTCGTAGGGGAACGAACTTCTTTTTGAATTATGATTCTAAATAACAAGTATAATGTTCATAGCTTGTTGTTATATGTTATTTACTAGGTATTTTGAGTGTTATTACCTGTACATGACACGATTACAGTACAAATTCATAGACAGCTTTCTTCAACAGTCACGAGGATTAAAAATTACCCAAATTCCATTAAATGAATGAAAACATCAAACAGCTTAAAAGTTTTGTCGTTTCAACTTAATGTGTATAAAATCATCAAGACCTTGCGTTCTAGAGATGCAAGACCGTTTCGAAAGAGACAATTTAGGAGAAGCGAAAAGTATGTATGTTTACATAGTACTAATTATTCTACTAGAGCAAATTTACAGTTAGGTATATCTATGTACTTCATATATGTAAATAGACAAAGTAAGGTGAGTAATACGCTAATGTTATGCGAATTTCATCGTGTAGAGCTGCCTGTTACGCTTATAACATTTTCTAAAAAGCAATATATTTGCACGTATTAAGCCTAATGTATGTCACTTCAGCCGTTATTAAGGCGAGAGGTACGCGCTACAACATAGCACGTTCAAAGAGACCTTTTATGTCGAGTGAAGCTTCCGATCGACATGGAGTGCCTGTGGGCTTTGAGCAAATCTACTTTTATAATGTTTATTCATATTTATTTCACCGTATTCATCGAGCACATACGTTTGTATACATAATTTCTTAAAAGCATACCAAGTAAGTTCACAGTGAAATCATAAACTTAACATTATATCTAAACATTTGGTTAGATTAATTTAGGTGAAGTCAATTTGTATTATATGTCGTATAACGTAATATTGTTGTTTTTAACGTCAACCGAACAAATATTCCATGTGCGTTGTGAGCAAGCTACTGAACATCTAATATAATCATGTTTACCACTCTATCGTAAGTCAAGTAAACTCTTTATCCAGTATATTAGCCGTGTAGATACATGCATAGGTACCTATAGTGTTATTACTATTGACGTTGTACTCGCTTAGTCCAATTATGTAGCACATAAGGCTTAATGCAATTTCGTACTGAAATCATACAGGCGCTTTCAATGTTTTTTGTCACACGCTCGATGAAATAGCAGTGAGTGAATCGATTCTAAAAACAACGGACGTCTGGAAGAATGCCAGAATTGTTAACAACTAGGGATTTTCTGTAAACTTTATTATCAATTTATCCCTTTTGAAAATATTTTATTTCATACAGGCTGTGTCCCGCGGTGTCACCCGAGTAGATTCCTATTCCGTGATAATATCGAGATCAAAAATACCCTATGTGTTAATAAAGATTACAGACAATCCGTGTACCCAATTTCATACAAATCCGCTCAGTAGCCTATCCGATCCAGCTAAGTATCTGTTTAGATGATAAATAGATTCGGATTTAGCGTAATTTTTATGGGATTTTCGTGTTAGAATTTTTAATTTTTCCGGAATAAAATGAAACTTAGGCATATGTAGTCTTACAAAGTCCTTTTTCTTCCAGTAAAAGTTCCATTAAAGCGAAGACAGACAGACATACAATTAAAAAAGGTTGTATTATTCTTGGTAAAGTGTAATAACTATAAACACTTGGGAAAATATAATTATTTTAATATCACAGATAAAAATAATGTTATTTGTATGAACCGGTAGATTACAAACCACCATGCAACGCATTGCAGAACTTGATAAATGACCGAAACGTTGCCAGATTTGAAGAACAATTTCAACGTCTTTTTATCTAAGAATCGCATTCGACATATTTTTTCATATTATTTTCGAGCGCGCACAATGAACTATGCGGAGTGGCTCGGATCCAATTTGTTACAATAAAACTTCTACATTCTTCTTCTACCTTTGGAAAGAGACGCGACAGAGGAAGGGCAACTAGCTACCGGTTAAAAGAGTTGACGACACATTCACCTTTGTGAAGACTTTAGACGGCTAAATGTAGGGGTGATGTTCATTGGCTTATTATACCTATGTAGATAAGCTTGGGGTCGTGGATTACTCAAACTGCACATTCTCATAAAGGATCAAATGGAGTAGGTACCTATGATGGACGACGACAAAATAATTTTCGATAAATATTGCATATAAATAACGAGACTGCGCTGAATAATTTACACATTTTAATTAGGAAAATTAGGAAAATTTAAAAACAAAAAAAAATTAGGAAGTTAAAATCTAATGTTTTCTTTCTTTACCTGATTTATAGAACGGTTGAAAAATTATTGCAAATATAATACACATACTTAGATTTCAATAGACATATTTATAAGATTATATTTTACAGTTTTGAGTTTGACTTATATTGGAAGGACGCCAAAATTCCAGTGCAATAGTAAAGTACTTTAAATAGGTGCCCTTAACGGGGTCGGGTCTGTTAAATTTTCATTCTATTTAAACTTCATTCGAAGTCCGAAGCTGAATGTTTAACTTTAAGCTTGAGTAAAGTACAAAGTTACTTGTCATGTTTTTCGTTTGCAGTCAACTTTCGATCCCCTTCTCATAAAGCTGCGTACATTTTTATTGTTTAGAAGAGTTCATAGAGCAAGTTCCGATAAGGAAAGGCGTACTTGTAGGGCGAAACCCGTCGGTTAATTTAAAACTTGCCTAATCATCAACTCGCCTTTCAAATAGTCTAGAACAAATCGATATCAGAAACGAAGTTTACTTCGCGCTTCGTTCTCGATCTGATAAAATATTTTTAAAACAATTGCTTGCTTTTGCTCTGTTAATTTTTACAAATTATATAGGTCTAACGGTATTTTTAAGGGATGCATTTCAATGTGAGAACTAATCGAAAATCCTTACCTGGTTCCTGCTACTGGTTGCCAAACAGCGTCCAAGGGTGCATGCGCCGGAGGCGGCGGCTCCGCGTCCCCACCTGTTTCTGTTTTACCCTCCCAGCCCTGAAACAAGTTTATAATTTGTTATAAAATTATAATCGTAAAAGAGATTTTCAATATATTTTTGAATTTCTGTAAAAGCCTCTGTCCTTAACCTCACGCTTTGCTGAACGTAGGAGATAGACAGCCTAATTACTTTTTGTAATTAAACTTCATGTGGTCGTCGAAATTCGACATAGAACCAAAGTTGAAGACAACGGTATGAGGTCGGTCGGTGGACCAAGGTAGGATTTGAATGGTCCTTAAGACGGATGGAGATCAGTCAACAGATCAATAGCCCAATGGTCCAATAAAAGTAGAAGGACGCTCGTGAAAATTTTCCACTAGTGGTCAACTATCCAAAAGCCACCCCGCAAAAGATTTTAAATTCCTTTAACGGATTCTATTTATAAATAATAATATTGGCCAACTAATTTCAATAGTTTTTGTACTCTGCTATCGGAAAGAGACATTCCTATCGGACTTGTAATCAAGTGAATCAAAGCTGCCTCCTGAATCACTGCAAACAATTTGTTTAGCTTTACTGCCCTTTATTTGTCATAATAAACGACGGTCACGCCATAAAAATACAAAAGAATAACTTCATTCACCATAAAAACATAGCGTGTGAAATCAACGGCGTGACAACTTTTACGACTTCCACAGAGCGATATCAATGTGTAGCGCGCTCGACGCTCGACCTCAGCGGGAATTCGACATGTTATTAATTGATCTTGATTTTGGTTTACATGTCTAATTTATTCAATTAACTCGTGCCATGCTACATTATTATATTTATAGTAAATACCCATAGGTACTATATTAGCGCATGATACGGAGTGGTAATAAATATCATAGTAGGCATTAACTAAGGTAACATTATGCATAGACGGCTATTATTATTAATGTAATCGCTTTGGGTAACAGTTTAAGGTGAATATTATAGTGGACTAATGTTATATTTAAATCCACCATCAGCGGTTTTAATATTATAAGCAGTCTTAAAATGTATTAGGTCCTTAATGGGTCTTGTACAGCTTTTTGATGTCGTCTACTTTGCAATGTTCGTGGATGTAAAGCAGAAATGGTAGCGCTCTTGTCGACGAACTCCTCGCTTCATACATTCGATGCCAAGCGATATGATAATATACTTTTTTTTTATGCGATTTAACGCTTCTGTGACTAAGCATACCAGTATCTCCTGCGTTTCAGAATATTTTTATGACAAGTGAATAAAAGGCAGCCGACATACTCATTCCGAGGACAGAGACAAAGCAGAACGCATCTACATATATTTCTACGTCTATGCGTACATATAGAGATTCATTTAGATCAATACATTTTAAAATTAACTGTAACTAGGTGAATATAAATAATAAAATAAAATACATTGCAATTACATTTAAATTATATGCCGGCTCAAAAAGACTTTCATACTTGTGTGAGCGTCACTCTTGAATGGGCTTTATTGACAAACCTGAATACCGCGGGTCTGTTGTCGCAAATGTAATTACGGATCGAAATTCCAACGTCCATTTTGTCGGCGATGTTATTTGGATTCTACTTGGTAAATTAATGTACATAATTATCTACGTGATTAAGTTCGTCACGTATTTCAATGAAATTTATGGAATCATTCATTCAATCATTCATTCCCTCATTCATTCATTCATCATCGTAGTGTATTATCCTCATGGTCGTGGACTTAGTCGTAACTTTTATAATTAACAAATTTCTAAGAACTAAACGGAAACACTGCTCTACACTTTTTAATGTCCGCGACCCTTATTCAAGACCTAATCTTAATCTTAATCACGTTGCTCCGATGCGGATGGGCGGCAGTTCAGGTTCGCAATTCAGTTCAGGATCATCAACAAACGCGACCGAATGTCTAATATGTGCGCCGAAACACGGTAACACTCGTGGAAGTTTCACTATCGGTGACTTAAGAAATCACTTGCAATTTACAACTGCATCAGAGCAACATTTCGTATTTTATGTCCAATTGTATGTATACATTAAATACATTTCATTTATATCAAGACGTTCATATGGAAAAAGATTAACATCTCAATTATCAAACTAGCCGTATCGTGTTTATGATCGTCTTATAATATTGTCTGCTAAAATGAAGCAAAAACACTGTAATGTGTAATTCGAAATCCATATTTTACTGTCAAACCAGCTGAAGCATTTTTACTTTTATGCAATATTTCTGTACATGACTGTTTTTATATTACAGAGTTTGCTGGTTTCCAACCGTTCTGTATGCATTACGATTTACGTAGCATTTGTGATATCATTCGCGTATCATGAAAATAATATAAAATGCATGCGGTAACGACAATGGGAGGGCAAATAGGGAACGCAGGAACGCAATTTCATTTTTCTTTCCTGCATAATCATTTATAGCACGGCATATGGTTGGTTGGGACTCGAGGCTAATATAAACGGACTTGCTACATCCCTTTTGATAGAAAGCACAAACGAGGGAGATTTTTATTCGTTGAGCGGGATTATTGTAGTATGCTGAGACGCTTTTTCACGCTTGTCACAGGACAAGCGGCTTATGGCAGCCCGAGCAAATATATCACTCTGTAGCAAGATAAAAAGCCTTAGTGTGCAATGTCGTAAATACAGATTTTAAAAAGCTAGTTTCGAAAATAACCCTTCTATCATCTTCCGCCTGTTCGGCACAAGTACTTGTCAAAGGCTCTCTGCCCGGCTCTTATCAACTATGGACTGTTAACTGTGCGTGGTACTTCCGTCCTTCCCTCTCACTCGACCAGGGAAAATCGCCATGACTTGATGCTTCAAGAGCCTCTTGTTATTCAGGATTCTGAGCTTGCACGCAGTAACCCCGGTACAGATAGAGAACCGTGGACCTCACCAAGTCCATATAGAAAAGAGAAGTAATTTCAAATACTAGAACACAGTCAGCTCCCTGCGTCAATCGATCGTATCAGGCGTTCTATTATTTTGATCAGAATAAATATATTTGCTCGTTAAAGTTAAAACTAGAACCAACGCTAACTTCTCTATAAATATGCTCGATTTAAACGGAAATTGAAACAGATCGGCTAAGCTAAAAATGAGATCAGCATCAAACCAGTGTCATCTGGTAGTAATACTGATATAGGCTATTTTTAATTTTAACGCATACATAATTGAAGATGTTAACAAAACTGTCTCACATTAGGAGCATGACAATAATCTCCTATACGTTTTTATAACCTACTTTATTCATACTTATCAAAACTATTTTGTTTATATAAAAACATAATCATAAAGACGTCAATTTACATTACTGTTGACCCCAAAATCCAAGCACAAATCAGTGCTCCGTGACCGCGCATAATGAACAGGCTAAAAAATACGACATAACTAAATAAATTACTGTTCCACTTAACAAGAATTATCAGATTTTATATTTAGAAATTATCTTGGACCATTTAAAATTCAGGGAATGCTCAGTATTTGTATGGAATAAAAATAGCGTTAGGTATACTTTATTTTATCATCATCGTCGTCGTCGTTGTCAATGTGTTCTCATCCAATTTTATTTATTTCGCGTTGCCTACCTCTCATATTATGCACTGAATTAATATTTATTATTTTTTTAAATCTAATCACCTGAATGATTGTCTATTAGCATAGCAGTAATTTTTTTTTATTAGGTCCATTCCACACATGGCTATCTGATCACAAACTAGATAACTAAATGTCATGGTAACCAGATAACTGATAAATATACATAAATTAATATTTTATAATACCTACTTATATAACTATTTTTATTACACCCTGATACAGAACAAACAATCACACAAATGTTTGTCCTGGGTGGAATCGAACCCACGACCTCGGGTTTTGCAATCAGGGTCTCTAACCACTCGACCACGAGGTCTGACAACGACAGTAAATTACATTTTTGAAATACATAGTATAAACAAAGCTACATACGATCACGAATTATAAAATTTCAAATACGTCGGCAAAATGTAACCCAAGAGAGGAATTTGGGTACGATACAAAATTATTAAATGGACAATTATTTTATTGAACGATAAGCGTTTTGGCATTTCCAATATTACTTCAAGTTCTTTGTTTTCGATTAGCGAGACAGAAGATAGACGGCACTCTTTCTAATAAAATTAATGGTCGCTTTATACCGCAGACGGCCGATTGAATGCAAAGCCCTGGAAAATTTCATCGACCATTGACGAAGATAGATTTCAATTCTCATTATTATCATGGAATCTAATTTCGCGCAGGCTTTCAGGAAATTGGTTAGACCTGGTGGATCGAATAAATTGTAAATCTAAAAAAAATGTTCTAAAAAAAACTTACAACAAGTGGGTTCCAATCTAGAATATGTTCTTTTATATTTTACCAAAATATTACTACATAAGACAAGAAATATGTATATAAACATTAAAATTTGAAGTTTACGATTTTCCTCAAATGATTTGAATAAAAATATTCCAACAACTTCGTCTCAAGTACACTACAA
Organism: Agara michaeli; assembly: GCA_018245675.1. NCBI lineage: Eukaryota > Metazoa > Arthropoda > Insecta > Lepidoptera > Hesperiidae > Agara > Agara michaeli. Next base: position 3,327 of record DWDX01002045.1, on the reverse strand, counting down.
GCCGTATTTTAACGTAGTAACTTGTCGCAAGTCGACAAATCAACATTACTAGACGCACAATATAAATGATAAAATTCGAGTAAAGGAAAGCGTTTTCGAAACAATTTTTCAACAATAAAACGGTTTTTTTTTTCTACAACTGTCTGTATTTCTCCGTTGTCATCGAATTTAGAATTGTTCAAATAAAGAGTGAATAGGTATTTTTCTAGGCAAGCGTGCTATATATCCTAGACTGCAATTCGTGTACAATTAGGTGATGTCCGTTGTCAAACGCAAACCATATAAAAAAATCCCAATCATATCATTGAAAAAAATCAATTCTTAACTCAGTGTGACTAGTGGTCAGTAATTGGTAATAACAGGAAACATCTCATTGTAGCTCAGATACAACATACAGCGTACCGTTTAACTGAATCATTATTACATTGAGGATGATATAAGCTCCAGTTTCACTAGGTAGAGAACGAAATACAAACCACTAAGCCTCGCGCCGCGTGCAATCGTCACACAATTCCCCCGTTATTACCCCTATCCCGCTGTACGTGGTTAAACAAGACACTTCCGTTACACGTGCAGATGTTCGCATCTAATCTACGCTCATTGTTATCGCAATCAATAACCAACAGTGATAAGATACAATTACGGCAAGTTCCCACGCAAAGTGTACATACAAGGGTAACAACATCGCACAGGTAGGTACTGTAGGTAAAAACTAATCTAAAAGGACGCTTCCGGGGTTGTAGGCGGTCAGAGTGGGAGCTCTATCCGTCCAGTTAGCGACCCCGGGAAGGACGACGGTGTGTGTGGCCACTCACCGTCGTAAAGATTCGTAAAGGCTTGAAGTCCTGGGTTGAGCCTGATAAGGACGCGGCGCTAGAGAACACCGGTGCGTTCCGTACGGAGATCCCGGAGTCCTCCAACAGCGCTGAGGAAGGCCACCGACGGGGTTTTAGTGCGGTAAGAATTCCACATTACCCGGTGTCTCTCCCAAGGCACCGTGGTACCTTTTGAAGGTTTCCCCTCCGTAACAAAAAAAAAGGTAAGAACTAATCTATCAAACTGGATAATGGAATTCGCTTTATAGATTTCAATTCAATAAAAGACGACGACGGCGCTCGTTACACGCAAACGGATATCCGATATCGATATATTATATCTCGCACGCGTGTATGTGCAATAAAACATGATAGGTATTTTCGTGCGGTGCCGTGGCGACGATAAAAGCTACCTGTTTGATCTATACAATAATGTAAGAAAATTCAACTGTCTGTATGTAATGTCGTCAAAACAGCGTTTTACTAAATGCATAATATGAAAGTATATACGGTACTTTACAAGCAAAAAAAACACTTCTCAAAAGTTTTGCCAGTCTGTCTGTTTATTCCGGCTAATTTCCGAAACAGTTATACCGATTTTCACGAAATTTTTGTTAGAAGATATCTTGTGGTCATCTGTACGTTATGTACAAGGTCACTATACGTATACACATTCCACGAGCCATAAGCCACTAATTATTCTACCAAATTGATATTCTTAATAAATCAACTACATATTTTAAGCGGATAATCGCCCCAGAGACTAAAGCAACTGTTAATTTTATTGCGAATGAAAATAGGAAAAGTAAAGAACAATTTAGACACAGCCAGGTGAAGATGAAATAATGACGAAGAAACTGTTCTTCAAGAACGTATACTTATATACAAATGTCAGCGTTTATTCGCGTCACGTTTTCCAGCTAGATTTAATAATAGCACATCATCTTTAGTAGAAGATATTGTCTAGTCTAATGATATGTGTTTTAGCTATGGCGAAGGACACTTTGTCCTCTACAAAATGTATATGAAGTATGTATGAAAACAGTATTTGTATACGACTGTACCAGCGTTTATTTCACTCGTGATCTTATAAAAAATTATAGGTTTAATAAGGAAGGTTCCTTCTATAACCGTGCCGCAACTAATATTTCCATAACATTTCATCTCGCTTGTAACGTCGCTGCCGCGGTGAGCTATTTTTAACGCTTAACCGCATGCAATATGAAAACAATGAATGATCCGGTTTTAAACCTGAAACAAAAGTTGAACTTTCATTGCTCCGCGTGTGGCTGGTGTAAGAGTGAGTGCCGGAATAAATCTGGCATATCTATTCCAATTACTAGAGCACAAGAGTACTTCACTAATGCATTTCAATATGTATTATACATATTGAAGACATATTATAAATAATACAATCGAACATGCTATACGTGGTTACAATTAATCATTAAACTCTTATATAAATCCGCATTGTATGTTTGCATTTTCCCATAACGGTAGGTGAAGACTAAAAATAACCACTGACTACATCAGTCGTCACACAGGTTCATCTATTACGTACTTTTTACAACAAAGAAAAACGTACAAAATCTAATCAATAATATCTGGTTGTGTTGCCAGTTCTCTGTGCGAGACAGCCAGAAATAAGACTATTTTAACGTTCGCACATGCTGAGTTTTTTTGCTGTCATATTAACGCGTGAATCTTTAAATTTTTAACAGCTGCTGGAGCGTCCTCTACGTTATTCCTGAAGCTTCATCTTTTCCGGATTGCGGTAAAAAAAAATTTGTACACACCAATATTCACGTCATATAAATCATTCTCTTATTGATTTCTCATTGTAAGGAAATTTAAAACGTTCCTTTCCTAAAACCTAATTAGAGAAAGACAATTAATTAAATAAGAAATCGACTTTGAATTTGAACTAACACTCGATTTATTATATTTTCAATACATATGAGGATTAAGTCAATGTTTCTTATCGATAGATACATATACGCGTAAAAAGACGCGAGAATTAATTTGCCGTGGTCTGTTAGTTAAAAATAAATGTTAGCTGTAGCTAATTAATTAATCTTGACACACGTGCATCGTCCATTAACTACACATTTTCCTTTTCTTTCTGTTTTCTATCTAGTGTATCATCTCTATATATATGTACCTTTCTTGGCGGATCATTAAAAATATCTATCGAACGAACTATCGCATATTTATTCATACAAGCAATTTAAAAAAAACCAAACGTTTCTTTTGCATTTAAGCATATCAAATTGTACTAAACGTGACTAGTTCATTAATTTTTTTTTATATGAAGAGAGCAGCGAAACTACGAGAAGCACTCGATAAGTAACGGGACTGCAGAAATAGGACTAGTCCAACATTAGTCCAGTTAGTACATACATTTGTGATAGTACAAGTGCAGTTAGTATTAGTTAGTACCCGCGCTGTTAGAGGTTGGTTACGAATGTGTTGCTTCTCTCGAGAATTGAAATAGTTCTCTCTAATACACGTG
>DWDX01002044.1:0-16312 GCA_018245675.1 Agara michaeli | reverse complement strand
ATTGAAAAATATTAGCGTTCCACCCTTCTCCTACACATAAACTATAAGTGTGCCAAATTTCATACTCCTCCGTCCGCACAATTTTCGTAAAAAGGGGTCCAAAGTTTTTGCTTCACGTATTAATATATAGATTTTTTGATTGGTGCTTTTTTTAAAGTAAAAAGTATTTATTCAATATTACGCATTAGAAAAATCAAGATTTATCCACTTTGATTCTCAAATTGCACAGGGCGACATTAATGTGCAACTGCTTACGATGAGTGTCACTTCGAGTTGTCAGTTGTCATTGTCACATTGTGTTTTGCTTTGAAACTTTGAATACGTTATTTTGAATAGAGTCCGGCAAATACTTTTTTCAACAATAAATTAATATTCGAAAAGCAGATTGGGTTTGAATTAAATTCTTTCGTCAAGAAAAACAAATAGCACTTATCCGTATATAGTTTTAGTAAATATTTCATTGAAAAATGGAACCGTATACGGATTATTGCGAAATAACATCACATTTGGATGCCAGGGAGATATTGAGATACTTGAATAGCATAGGTATTAACAATATCAGTGGCGAAGTTTTAAAGTATTTTATAACAGGTCTGTTGTTTTGCATTTATTTTCGTTATGTTGAGAAAAACTTATAATATCCTTGTAAAAGTATAATATAAAAGTTATAATATCCTTGAAACAGAACTTGTTTTTAAAACTCATCATTCTATGATTTTGCAGATCTAAAAAAATTAATCAAATATGACCTGCAAGTCAGACAGAATAAAAAAGACAGCTATGAGCAGCCAGGACCTGAACGGCTGCACAGTGCCAGCACATTTTCGTCCCGGAGTAAGTCCAAAGTTCAAGACCAAAACACAATCTGTTCTAGAGAATGTTCTAGAGCAAGAAAAATTCATAGTTCACTTTCAACACCCAATTTTGTACAAAAAAGAGCACCTGTCGAAGTAGTAGAAAAAATTGTTATTAAACGGTCATGTTCTTGCACGAGAATGGACAAGAAACCAGAAGCAGCAAGAAAAGAGTCCACTGTCACAACTGGTTCAAGTAATAGTAAGTTATGTACATATATTACGAAAAAAAATTGTCCATGTGTTATGTATACAGATTAACAAAAATTAACAACAGAGAATAAGAAAAAGAAACCTAATTAGATAAACAACATTCATCCTCTACATCATTTATACTCAACTCATTTATACTCTAATAGCCGTGACAGCCTAGTGGTTTGAAATTCAACCTTCCCCTCTGGGGGGTCTGGGTTCGATCCTGGCATGCACCTCTGATTTATTACGTGCGTTTTATAAGTAAAATTTAAATATCACTCGCTATAACGGTGAAGGAAAACAGTGTGAAGGAACCTGCACACCTCAGCGATGTTATAAATTATATAATATTTTCTGAGATGTGTCAAGACAAAATGGTTCTACCTTGTCAGTATTAACAAGCATGTATCACTCTGGCCTAACTTTCATTTTATTTCACTTCTTGTGGCATCTCACTTCAAATCCACATCCTCAACAAAACCAAGTTTACTCATGTGCTAAATTAATGTGGATGTTCAGTATTTGTAGATGCAAACACATCTTTATACTAACAATAACAAGATGATACATTAAGCTACTTGGTTTTTGATGCTTGCCGGCTGTTGAATCTTAACTTGGGATGCTATTGAGATTTCAATTATGTGTGTATATCTCTTGTAGTAATTAAGGTTCCTAAGAAGCCTGTCAAGAGAAAATGTGATCCTGTAACATTGTACCATTATTACACATCACTATGGTCCAAGTACAAAGCCAATGTACCCGGAGAAAATGACTGGGCCGAGTTGAGGTGGAACATTAGACAGAAAATGGTTGGAGGTAGTGACGTCCCTGCTGTTAAAGTAAGTTACAATTTTGACTTGTCCGTCGTTCAATGCTTAGTGATAATTTTAGTACAATGTCATTAATGAAATTAAAATGTGACTTTGAACTCTGTCGTCATATTAAATATCAAGTAAACAAGTTACTTTGCATTGCTTTATTGTGCCTCAAATGAGAGCTAATCTCATCCAATTATGTAACATGCTCAGAGTGTGCTTGTAGTAAGTAAAACTATCTGTAGACATATTTATTAGCTATTGAGTTGAAACATTTCACAATAATATGGTCCATTACAAATAAATATATAAGCATTTTTTTGGTCATAACAATCATCTGATGTCATTTATTCTGCTTTATATTTTTATCCATAGTATATCAAATTATTTGGAATATTTCGAAATCCAAGGAAGATTTGGTGTTCTTTTTACATATTTCAAACGAGTTAGTATGAATATGAATTCTATTTTAATATATTTATATTGCAGGTTCTGGAAATGAAGGAAAAAAACAAATTAAAAACTAAAAAGTGACTCCTACTTTCGTCATATGAATGTATATTTTTACAGAATGTAGGTGTATAATAAAAGAGCAAGTTATTTTACTGGTTTTATTTATATTCTAACTATACATGTAACTGCTTTCAAATATTTTACACTTGATTAACTTTGTATGCCGCGTCTTGCTCCTTAGTGTCAGAATGTAAATGATGTAATATTTTTTCTTCAATTTTTTCCGCCGCCGACTGTGTTAAAACTAGTGTGTCATGCTTCAACATGGAGTAGACGTTCAAGCCATATACAGGCATAAGATTGACATGCGGAAGGCCATCCGTTGCAACTGTTATGTTCCTCGGTGCAAAGTCATTACTGTAACGAAGATACTTGTGTTCAAGAGAAGGTTTTAGCAGCAATAGTCTAGTGGTTTGGATATCAGTCTAGGCCCCCTGGAGGTCTGGGGTTCAAATTCTAAAATGTATCTGTGACTACAAAAATTCTGTTCTAAGATTAAAACCATTAGCAATAATTGTGAAAGATACTTCAGATTTTGATGTTATCTAGGGTATTTGAAATCTGAGATGCTACATTTGCGTAATGTGGTAGACTATGGCCTTCAAATGTTCCATTATGAGACAAGACACATATCCAACGGTGGAACAATGAAAGGGTTCATAAAATGCTTTAATTAAGAGTTAAATACAATATAAAATTTATTATCATTATTATTAAGGCGTTTTATCTACTTGAGTTCTAGAAATACAAATTCTAATTATTTACAATTGATAAACAAAAAATCTTACTCATCAACTATTAGCACAGAAGGTCCCCAGTTTCTGTGCTCAATTAGATCGGCCAGGTACTGAGGCTCATCAGATGGGATTTCCAAATCTTTGACTACATGAAGATCATCCTGGGCCAGTTTTGCTGACAATGATGATGTTAGTCCATGTATCCGTACATGGAAGGGGAGCATGAAGAAGTGTGTTTTGCCAGAGCGCGGGCCGTGAACGACTCCACCTCCCCGCCATAACGGTGACCTAATAGAACCATGTCTCGCACGGCCTAAGCCTTTTTGAGGCCACGGTTTTCTGCCGCCACCGCGCACTTCAGCTCGAGTTTTTGTATTAGCCCAGGACACCCAACGATATTTTCGTTGCCATATAACATTGCGGTGGATGATATCGATTCGTGGGGTTGCTGCATATACTAAAGGATGCAGTTCAAACAAACCCAATTTTTCTTCTTTAATGGAATTCAAATTTTCAATCCACACTTCTCGTGGCTTTGTATACACCGGTGGGAATTGCCAATCTTTTTTTGTCACACTTAATGAATTGCTTGTGTCTACATTTGAAATAGCGGTAGAATTCACGCTAGATAATGCTCTTATTTGTGGAGTTAGAGCGATAAGGTTAAGTCTTTTAAAAGCATTAATTAATAACGTAGTCATTTTATTTGCTCCTATAAAGGAGTTTTATGAAGTATTGTATTTGAGATAATAATTAGTAAGATATCACAAATTATTAAATTACCTAAAAATTAAATTTATTAATATGAACTGTCAAATTACACTCATTTCAAACACCAATGTGTATAGTGTCAAATATAATGATATCTGTGTTGCAGTTAGCCAAATATATTTTTCTGTATTTACTACAAAATCTTTAAGTTTCATAGTCAGCTAAAATGTTTAGTAAAATTCTAGAGTATATTAAAAATATTCGACTTGTATTATTTTGATTTTACTGTTTAAAGATTTGTAGTAACAAAACGCAACAGTAAAAGTTATTAACCTTGTTTAGTGGCACACTTGTAACTTATATAAGGTATATTAAAATAGATAAACTCTATGGACTAACTACTAACTTTAGTTATATGGTGTTAAATGTTAAGTAATCTATAATTCATTTGATTATTCTGCAACGAACACATGTTACATTCGGATTTTTATAAATGCACATTCAGCAAAATTGCAACATTGTAAATTACTAATAAATCGATTTGCAACAGCGGCGTCAGCAAGGTTCCGCTACATAATTGTTACAACAAATAATGATGTCCAAAAATGATACCTGTAAACAATTTGTAGGAAATTGGTGAAAAAACATATTTTGGTATAAATAGCGCTATGTTTCGTAAGCTCTTACGATAATAAACGTGAGTCGTGTAGTTACTTATAATAGTTTACTTTCAGCCCCTGATATAGATATATTATATCTATTATTACACAAAGTGAACATCAGGTTTTCGTTTTCAGGGAAATTAATTCTGTATCCAATAAATTTGTTCTATGCTAAGCAGCAAATTCTAAATCTTAGTAACCTACATAATACTATACTTATAATACTAAAGGTAACCACATTTTTATTTAACGGGCGATATTTTAAAAAATAGTAAACATGATTTTAATCAATAAATCATATATAAATACACTCATATTATGAAACATCAAACATTAATGTGGAAAAAAATACGCAATTAAATAATATCAACATAAAAATGATCTGTAAAAAATTTAGTAGGAACGTTTTATTATTGATAAATCGTAATGCAGTTAAAGCATTCCTATCGCAAATTATACGTAGGTACCTATTTAAAAAGTTGAAATAAGGAGTTAAGAGCTAACAAATATTATCACTAATCATCTCGCGGTATTATGCACTAACGCTTTACTTTGTTACTTTTGTAGATACCGATAGACAGTCGTGTTTGAGCCACAGAACCCATCAGCTGTGCAAACCGTGTTTGTTGATTTGTCGTTTTCCGCAACAATAAAAAATGTCTGAAAAGTATAAAAATAACCAGGCCATTGCTAATTTTGTTGAATATCTTAAAATACCGAGTGTTCAACCTAATATCAATTACGGTGAGTATACCTTGTAATTTAATTTTTAATAATAATGATTATTATTATTATAAATATTAGAAATAATATAACTATTTCATTTTTATGTTAATGTCAATTTGCATCATATCGATATTCAGTTTTTGTTAATGACAAAAATTAAATGGAATATAAACATTAATTATTGATCAATATTTTTTTTAAGCAAAAGTGTATGTTTATACTACATAATATAATATAATTCGACTACTATTGTGAATGAAATTAAACTAGTTTCATAAAAAGGGCGACGGAAAAAGTAGCTATCAGGTGTTGCTCAATAAAATTTTCGTGATGCATTTTTAACTGGTACTTATTTTTAATGTGTAGTTGTTGTATTTAAACAATAGTAAACTTTCAAAACGTTACTAATCTAATATGCATATCAATTATAACAAGCTTTAACAGCTGTGGACTTGATAAGTAAATATATTATTCTTATAATTGATTGAATATTGTTAATTTACTTTTATATTATTTTATGAACACTATTTTAAACAAATAGATTAATTAATTAATTTCGTGTTACCTGCTGTATCGTTCCATTTTCGTTACATGAAATATTCATTGTAAAAATGTAGATATTCAACGTGTTCAATAGTTAGTTGCTAAAGATCACCGCGTCGGCAATTTTTAAATTTTCATCTGATCGGCTGATTGTATGTACTTATGTTCGGTCAAAACGGTAAAGCTAAGAAGGTTAAACCAGTTACCGGTTATAGTTCCGTTTGATATTACAGAAACTGTTAACAAGGAAGGTACCTAGTATATAAATGGGCTGCGTTCATTTTTAGTAAAATAACAGCGATAATTTAAAAAATATGGAATCATTACGACTCCGGTGTGGATTAGTGGAGATACGGGTTAGTGGTCAACGTGACTGGTGAATGTTTTCAAAACGCCAATATGACATCCGACGAGGTTTAACGAATGTTATCTGACGATAAAAACTTTGACGTGGCTATGTTCACAGTATTATTAAAACAATCATTTAGGTGCATAGTATCCTGAACTTCAAGTCTCCATAGGTAGCTATATAATTACATTGATCCTGCGGTTATCTGATATACCATAAGGAGTATCAGTGAACATTAAAATCCTACTTATATATATTATTCACATCTTATCGCTTTTACATTACTCGAACGGAAAGATAACACAAAATATAGGTACTGTTTCAGGTTTTTTAATGTTGTCTATAATTGCATCGGATATTAAAATGAGATGAATTTATCTATACTATGAAACGGTACAATTTAAATTCGAATATAGAACTGTTCTGAGATCCTAAATCGTTTTGACAGTTTTATTTTTATTTATTATGTAACATGCTGGCATTACCACGATTTCGCCTGAAGGTAAGTGGCCTGCAGTATAAGATGAAGCATGCTTGCTTATGATGTATCTATTCACTCTTGTTTTGAATTATTCCAAGTTATGTATATGGAAAAATTCGGATCGGCAGGAAACTCCACACTTGCTAAGTTTGTCAGAAACTATTTGGGGAAAAGCTTCGTCGGACCTATCCTGAAAGAAGCTATATCTCTACTTTAGTTTTGACGTTATTGAGCAATAAAGTTTGACGTTATTGATCAATAAAGTTTTTCGTGTAGGTACCGACATCTCGTTTAGTTTCGTTACAGTCGCACCATATATAATCTATACACAGCAGATGGGGGAAGGGTTGAGGAGATAATGAGGATATGACACATTATGTTAAATGGCTAATGCACTGAATGATATACTGCAGGTGTCCCCACAAATTGAGCCTCTCATTTAATTTGTGCTCAATGAAATAATGCGCAAATAAAATGCGATTTTTGACCTTCAACGACATGACATGACGTGCGCGTTGCATGAGATGGATCAACGCTTATCAAATGAATATTTACATAGAAACAATATAATACAGGTTTTTTTTTATAAGAGATACGATAAAGTACTCAGCATTTTAGTACTTCAATAGTTATCTGAAGGTGATGGGACGATTAGCCGTTCCCGCTCGGCTAGAGGTTTTTCGATAGATTTTTAAAAACATGTTCAAACATACAGAGAAAGGATAATATATAGATATTGACACCGTCTAATTAATTTTTCCTAATACAATTTAATCAATGATCAAGTTAATTCTAAAACTTAAATACTAAGTACATACTAAAAGAGGATAAGTGACTGAAAATGAACAAAACGCTAATCATTAATTGATCATTCCGATTTCATCTGTTTACTGCATGAACAATCCGTCCATTTTTCAGATGATTGTGTCAATTTCCTCAAAAAGCAAGCGTCCCAGCTTGACATGGAATTCAAAGTGTATGAAGTAGTTCCATTAAAACCTATTGTGGTGCTGACATGGCCGGGACAGCAACCTTTGGAACCCGCCATCCTTTTGAATTCTCATATGGACGTTGTTCCTGTTTTTGAAGTAAGAGAGAATTCTATATATTTACAGTAATAATAAACTTGTGACAACTATCATACGACCTTTTGATCCAAAACTAGACAGAGATGCGTGTTTATCAGTTATCTGATTACAATAGGTGATAATCAGGTAGCTAATAATCATACATGGATATTTTTGTAGATAATTTTGTACAAATATTCGCGTTGATCACAAATAGTTGTAATTGTTGTGGTTGAGAATCGAACAGAGATCTTTATTTCGGGACCGCTACGGTATCTCCTGCTTCTCGCTAAAAGGAGGCTTTCGGGGTTGCGGGCGGCCAGAGTGGAAGCTCGAACCGTCCAGACAGGGCCCCCGGTAGGACAACAGTGTGTGTGTGGAGTATAAGGATATTTATATATTCAAATAAAATGTTATAGAACAGTTGGACCTATCCTCCGTTCAGTGGCCACATTGATGATGATGGCAAGATTTTCGCACGTGGCTCTCAAGATATGAAATGTGTGGGCATCCAGTATCTTGAGGCCATAAGGAAGCTTAAAAAGGCTGGAGTTCAGTTGAAAAGAACTTTGCATGTCTCTTTCGTGCCCGGTAAGTGGAAGTTAAGATTATGTCACTTTTATATTTGAATACTACTTTTATTCGATAACAATGATATCCGAGATATGGTTATTTTTATATTCGTAAAGGACATTTAGATTTATATCTGAACTAGTGGCCCGCCCCGGCTTCGCACGGCAGTAAATGGCTGCTCTATTGTCAATAATTCCCGTAGCGTATGCCATATAACGATTATTTTGGTATTTTTTCACACGTTGGGTTACAACGATCTTTAACTTTTTTGAAAATATCCTATCGCCTACGTTCATCGGGGATAATGTAGAATTCTAATGGTGAAAAAAAATTTCAATTCGGTCCAGTAGTTTCTCAGCCTATTCAATGCACATCAACAATCAAATTTTTCCTCTTTATAATATTATATATATTCCATTCGTATGATAAATCAGTAATTTTTTCACAGACGAAGAAATTGGAGGTGTGGATGGCATGAAAAAGTTCGTTCACACGCAATACTTTAAGGATTTGAATATTGGATTTGCTATGGACGAGGGCATGGCCAATCCCGGCGAAGATTTCATCCTGTTTAACGGCGAAAGAAATATTTGGCGTACGTGACTCTCTTACTTAATACAAATATGTCGCGCGACATCAATCCAATTATCCTTATTGTTTAAGAAGCTATTAATGTTTTCACGAAGCTGTTTCGCGGTGAAATATTTGCGAAATAGAACAATATTCATATAATTTTTCGTTCATGAATTATTCTCTTTTTTTTTTGTTTCGTGAAACTGCAAATATTTGAAGTTTTTTTTTTTGTCTTTTGTACAGATATTCATATTCACTGCAACGGTCAGCCAGGTCATGGATCGTTACTGCTCCCGAACACCGCCGGTGAAAAGGTACCCACTACATTTGTTCGTTATAATTTGAAACGTACCCATTCAAAAAATCATTAATCACCGTCTATCCCTATAGGAAATAGACGAGACTGTAGAACTATGTATAAACTCAGTATCATTATTACCAGTTACTGGTTGGCAACACTATTTAAATTTGCTTTTTATAATCATGCATTGGTTACAGTTGAGATATATTATTGACAAATTTATGGATCTAAGAGAGGAACAAAAGCGCATATTGGAGAGTGATCCGAAATTAACCATCGGTGACGTCACCACCGTTAATTTGGTGCAGACACATGTGAGTTCATAATTGTTTTTCTTAGTTAATATTATATTGTTGTCCTTGTCTCGTATATGATAGATGTCGCCAAATAATCGTAACGCAATAAATTAAGTACGTAAAAAATAAGTTGCGTACTGCCATAGAACTATGATGCAGCCTATAGGTATATACAAACCTACAAATAATTTGGACTTAACACTGCATTTTGAATTGTAGGCTATCTATGTAATAATCGAATTAATTTGAATTTCTTAGTAAATTTAACTTAAGTGTCTCTTGAGTAAAAATATCATATAACATCACAATATACACTATGTATTTACTAATAACGTAAATTAATTGTATTTATTGAGTTTTTGTTCAATTGGCAATAAAGTTTTTTATTATATATTCATTTATTTATGGTTGAATCGATTTAATAAAACGCTACAGGCTATTTTGTATTTAACTTTTTAAATAATATTTGTTATAATTTAAGCTCCGCATATCCGGTCGTACATTACTCTACACAGTATTGTAGCTAAGCCTGTAAATAGGAAATGTAATCAAGCAATTAGTATTAAATACGTACGTACCTTATCTACATTGACACAATATGTAATTAATTACAAATATTTGATGTTAGTTATCTTAATTTGTTACATGCAGACAAATCTTCATTGAACTTACAATGATTGGTAAGTTTATTTTAACACATACGATATCTACGTAGAACGGAATGTTTATCAGTTATATTAGGGCTCCAATATTTTACGATGAATGCCGAGTACCTACAGGTTTCTATTAAAGGAATTCAAGTTTTCTAATGCAACATTTACTATACCACATTATTGGTCAAAACAGCCGTCGCTTCCTTAAAAACTGCTTTGAACACCTAGTGTTAGGACATCAATAATATTTTTAGGAAAATAAAAAGTTGGAAAATGCCTGCAAGATAGCAGTTAGGGTTACCCAAAACTGCCGACCGTACCGCATATGGCTTAGCTCAAGTTAACAGTTCCTTTATTTTGTACATTTTTCAAATTTGTGCATGTCATTTTATTTTTAATATGTTACTGGCAGGGTGGCGTACAATCGAACGTTGTTCCCGAAAAGCTGACTGTTGTATTTGATATTCGTTTGGCCGTTACCGTTGATCAACAAAAATTTGAAAACCAGGTACCATATCGATCAGTATAAGACTGCATGTTATCTATTAAAGTGTCAAATATCTTCTTATCGTGCCATGAAAAATTCAATGGTAACTCATGGTGAAGAATGCGTGCCCTTTAATATTCCTTCTGATACTCGAAAAATGGTCCTTATTTCATTCTCAGATAATGCAGTGGTTCAAAGAGGCCGGTGAAGGGGTAACTTGTGAGTTTGAGCAGAAAAATGATCCCGTGGCATGTACAAAACTTGATCACACAAACCCATACTGGATTGCATTCAAGGCGGCCGCGGATCAGATGTATGACGTTCCTTTATACTCAATTTGTTACTCTTATTACATTTTTTAATATATCATCTAATACATCATGATTTGTGTGGATGATTAATAAAGATATTATACTAAGGGGCCCTTATAACCTGTATACTTAACGTATATTCTACATTTTCATTGTAGGAAACTCAAGTTGGACTGTAGGATCTTCCCCGGGGGTACAGACAGCAGATACGTGCGTCAAGTGGGAATACCCGCGCTTGGATTTTCTCCGATGAATCACACTCCGATTCTTTTGCACGACCACGATGAGTTCCTCAGTGCTGATATATTTTTAAAAGGCATAGATATTTATACTAAACTTATTCCAGCTGTCGCTAACGTCTGATTTATATTCATATGGCAAAATGAAACAGACACTGCGTCTATATTATTTCATTTATTAATTAAAACGGAAATTTTATTTTTTTGTTGATTGTATTATATTTATTCCAATATTATCCAAAATAAAATAACTATTGCAAAATAATTGTCTTTTTAACTTATTTATACATATTCTAAGTAAAATTCCATAAAGTAATATTTGGTTTATGATTACCGTGGTAAAAACTCTGGTTGTTACGAAAAAAACTAAAACTTTGCACAACGATAGTTAAATGAAACGAACATATAATTATTATATAGATATACCTACAATGAATAAATGAAATTACGTAAGTAATTACATTATGATATAAAACTAAATGTAATCATAAAAAATTCCATACGGATACAGTCTAGTTATTACTAGCATAAATGTCTTGTTTTTCAATCAATATTATTACCATCAGTAATTCCATCATATTCGTAATAGGACAGAAGTTAGAAAATGACATACATAGGTTAGTTAATTACAACTATGTATTTGTAAAAATATTGAAATGTTTGTAGGTTTTAGTATTTAATGTAATACATCCAAATCGAATATTAAAAAAACATACGTATTAACGTAGTAAAATGCGGAAACACACAGCACTATAGATATATAATTTTGTTTCTAATCCTATTTAATCTTACCCTTGTCGATGTGGCAGATTGCTTGGTAGGCACCACAAAAATAAAAAAAAAACCTGACAGTTCCAAAGTAATATTACTCAAATGACGTATTATTATCTATGGCAACTTTTGAATTTGGCATTTCTGTTCATAATAAGTTTTATCATTTTGTTATGTTATAGTATTAAAAGATCTATTGATAATAGTATTAACAATGAATAAGATATGTCGAATGTGTCTAGAAGAAGGTGTACTTTCTTCGATATTTGCAAGGAATTTTAATTTATCTTTAAGTGATATGATCGAATATTGTACAAATATAAAGGTAACCGGTAATGAAATCAATTTTGCACGCATCAAAATACATTTCTAAATATGTATCTAATAATTTGTAAATACGTTTCCCATGTATCGTTTTACCATTTTTAGATAAGAAAAAATGACGGTTTACCGGAACAAATGTGCAGTAATTGTGTATATAAATTGGGTGTTGCATATCACTTTAAACAGACGTCGGAGAGCGCTGACATACGTTTGAGGCAGTATTTGGGTCTCCAGGCGCCAGTTAAGTACGTTTCTATCTTCAATTTTAATCTAATTAAAAAAATAAAATAATTGTTTTAATAGCTTATACAGCTTAGATTTTTGAACTTTGAGGAACCCTTATTAAGTCCGGATTTCTCGGGATGTTACCCTACCTTTGGTTGTGCGCATTTAGATCTGCCTGTGCATTACAGTCATTGGGAGTGATGTTTAATCTGAAGAATTTGTAAAGTCAAAATCACACCAGGATTCAAACCCTAGAGCTCTCAAGTGGGAGGCACTACTATGCCACCACTGCTGTTAATTTTTGTTATACACAATGAGATTAGATGTTTTTTGAATTGCATATCTTTTCTTATTAAAAGTGTTTAGAAATTTTAAAAATTATATCGATCATTTTCATACTATGGTGACATAGGAAATTGTCTTATTAATTATTATTCAATATGTTTAAAAACAAAATTCGCTATTTCAGATGTAGTGATGCAGCTGTTATGACTGATCCAGTTGTAAGTTTTGTACTTATTTATGTGCTATATTATGTTTTTAAAATTTGTGGCTGCGAGGCGTGCGTACTCCAGCCAGTTTAATGTTATTTTACTTAACCATAGATCCATAGATCCTGGCTATCATATTTTTTGATGTATTAAATGAAATGTAGAATAATGTAATTATCGTTTTAATAACATTACACATAAATTTTAATTCCAGGCAAACACTCCAGTAACAATTATCAAAAAATGGTAAAAGAATATTATAATAATTTGCATATCTTTACTTGCCTTACATAATATATGATCATATTTAATGATGTCGTTTTAAAGTATCCATTTTTGTGCAGCAAATGTAAACCAGAACCAAAAAAGAGCAGCACAAACTACAAGAGAAAGCCGGAGTCTGAGAAACTGAAGCGAGGCCCGAAACCAAAACCAAAGAAAGATCACACTTGCTTTCATTGTAACAAGCAGTTTAAATGTGAGGCACAGTTAGAAATGCATATAAGGTATGCTTTTGCATAGAAGATATATTTTTGTCCACTTTAGTGATTTTGAGTCGTAACGGTGAAAAAAAGTTTTGTTCATCAGTTTAGTAATTAATACCGAAGTTAAATCTATTGATATTGTTTGACAATTGACTATATTGTTTCTCTATCAAAACATATTGTTTTGAATTTCTTTATTTCTCCTTTCCAAGAGACATGTGGGTTGTGTGACGAGATTTAGATGATGTCGCCAACAATGATTAGTACAAAAGGTTTTTAAAAAATTACAGAACTCATACTGGTGACAAGCCTTTTGTATGCATGTATTGTCCGCGGAGCTTCACACAGAAACACAATTTGACCATCCATCTACGTATACATACAGGAGAGAAGCCGTTCCAATGTGAAGTCTGCAGGTGAATTTTATCAAATATATGCAGCTGTAACATTGATTTTATTAATGTGTATGAATATAAAAATATTTTAATAACACTTCAAATTCGTAACGGTGACAATGACTTTGCATCTTCTCAAGATTGCTTCTTTGATATGGTTTTTTTCCTTCCTCTCACCTTATTAAGCCCTCTAACTTTCTCACCTTCAACCCCAGGGCCGACTGGGGGACAATGCAAGCCTAGTGGCATTTTTGTAGCCCTCTTGGCCCTTTGTAGCCTCTAGTTTTGGGATATCACATAAATAAATAAATAAAAAATGACTGTTTGTAAACTCAATGTGACGAAAGAGCTTTAAATAAGTTCAACATTATTCTGATTATAAACTTACAAGTTGCATCAGACTATCAGTCTTAGGTCTCCGATTCCAAATTAGACAATTAAATACCTGTGTTATGGTAACCAGACATCTGCTGAAGCTTCATATATACACATTTTTTTTTGTACCCAGACATACCGCAAACAAATGTGCTCATCACACAAATATATGTCGTGGGTGGGAATTGAACTCATGAGAGGCCAGTCAAAATGATTGCATTCCAGAGAGTATCTGGTAACGGTATATTTGAATATTTGTCAATATTTTAAGAATGAAAGAAAAGTGAGCCACTACACATTATCTTCGCCAATCTGCAAAGTGTGGTATAGGTTCATTCTGAATAACACTTATTTTCATTACAGCAAAAGGTTTGCAGCTCAAGGCAATCTTCATGCTCACCTTAAAATTCACACAGGACAAAAAGACCATGTGAGTTACAGTCATTAGAGTTAGGCTGAGATTGTACAATGTGTGTCAGACTTATGGAAGTGTTGTGCGAGTTTGAGTGATTTTAGTATTATTTAAAGCTACGATTGGAGATTGTCTAAAGTGCTCAAAGGCTAGACTTTCAATCGAATAGACTTTTACATGACTGTTAATGAATGAAATTAAAAATACTTTTTTAAGTATAGTAATTTCAACCTTCTTTGAAAACGCTTATGTAAATCTCTCACTGGTCAAGCCAGTAGAGTCCTCATTTGCTGGGTATTTTTGATTTACCTGGCACTGGCATAGAGGGAAATTAACACACATAACATAATAATCCACATATTTTCCATTTCAGGTTTGTTCAATTTGTGATAAATCATTTATTACTTCGAGTGAGCTGACTCGTCATATGAACAAACATAGAGGGGTGAAGAAGTTTAAATGTGATCTGTGTGGTAGAGCCTATATACACCGTAGAGATCTTGTAAGTGCAAAAATTACTCTGTTATTCCTGTTTTGTACAAATAAGTTGATAATAATTAACACATAAGGTTTTGGTTGATATTTATTAAGTATTAATAATCTGTATGCTAAATTATTAAGGTGCATTTTAGTTCATTTCAAATAATGTCGATGTAAATTTATGTACTGTATTATTATATTACTTAGCATATATATGTGTCACAACAATGGAATTCTATAATAAATGAATTTTAATTTTCCATTTGAAATGTATTTAATTTTGTTTGTTACAGAAATTACACTTGTTAAGAAAACACCCCAACAATACAAACAAAGTAGTTGGCATGGATGGCGAACCTCCCGAGAAACCATTAGCATTGCGAGGTCACTTTATGTCACAGGCAGCTGATAAGAATCAACAATCACATACCCTAGTATCTAGACATGATAGTTGTGTGTATGTTGTAAACCCTGGAGTAACAAATTATAATAATACTTTATAATGATAAAAAAACATGATATGTATTGTAATACTCAAAAGGATCTCAGATACTCGATAAAGAAATATTGTGATTAATATATAGGTCGCTCGGGCGATTACATGGTACTGCTGACTTTGAAAGGCGTTAGGGTTGTCAAATATATAATATATAGCATTTTTTGTTAAACTATTTGATAGCTGCATTTTGGCTATAATTCTGCCTAACGGAAAGGCATAGGTTTGAAGTGTTGGTTAAGCAAACGGTACACATAAATTGTAGTGAACCGTGAAAGAACTCGGCTAATGATTTACTTGCATGAATTCAATTTAGTAAAGTATTTGTAAGTTTTGATTGTTACAGACAAATGCAATTATGAAATAAAACCTTTTTCACCACAGTATTAAATCATCAAGCTTTTTATTTCTTTAACAATCATGATGAAACAATAATATACAATATTTAAATTATCTTCCTTTACTCAAACTAGACATTAACTATAATTGCTCTGTGCCATTCAACGGATTGGAACCCATTCTTCTAAGATGTCGGCATATTTAATCCTTGCTGAAAAGTAAAAATTATCATTACAGAGCAAGTCTTGCTGTTTCAATTTCGATTCAAAGAGAAAACCATTATTCACAAATATTTTATAGAAATCTGTAGATCAAGATCAGTATATAATGTTCTATTTATGCCATACAAATTTAAGATTTAAAATTAGTACTAATCAATGTAATTCAGTTTACTAAGAACTTTAGTAAAACACTTAATATTGACAAATTATCA
>DWDX01002043.1:0-16314 GCA_018245675.1 Agara michaeli | reverse complement strand
TGAAACGCCTACCAAGAGTCTTTGCACCGATTTTTTTTTGTTCGCGAAGTATCATTTACTGTTAGCCCATCTGACCCTTTATCGCTTCATCGGGTTACGATGACAAAAGTGAGGAATCATCATGGTAGTTTTGAGAGTGGCAAATAGTAAAAGTGATTTGGAATTTCCGTCGGCAACCGAAGCTCGAAGTGGTCTCCAGGCCGAAATCCTTTGAGCTTCCGACTTTTTCTTTTGGTGATTCTTGATGTTTATACTGAAGTTATGAGAACTAGCGTTCTGTGAGTAAATAAACTGCCAATTAACGGTTTATTGCTTTATATTTTCGTCGTCAATACACAGAAAAAATCGTGTCACATCTAATTGCTTTATTTAATTTTATGATTATCTACTCTCACCCAGAAATGGGACGTGGTGTACAGGGCAGTGACATGAAGCCACAACACCTTCAAGTTGACAACTCAATGTGCTAATTTGTTGAAAAAGCAAACGAAGCGCGAGCTCTAAGTCACATAAAGATGCTAATTGTTATCATGCGCGTAGGCATGAAATAATGAGGTCGTAATGAAGTGACGCCTTGCTTTGACCGGATTTAGTTATAGATGGCCAAATTCTCCAAGTGCTATTTATGCTACTATCAACATTCACATAATTTGTTCTTAAAGCCTGTGTTCATGTTTTTTGTGAAATAGTGGTTGTAATGGCAAAGACGCATCGATGTTTTTAACTATGTATATTTATTGAATGTAGATATACTATAACAGAAATACTTTTTTGTCATTTGTTTATTTTATTCTTTACATACCTATCTATAATTTGCGGTTTCTATAATGGATTACTACACCAGATCAGTATTATTCAATAATACGCTTTAATTTAAGCTACGACGTGATGGTATTTATGATAATATATTTAGATTTTCATTGTAATGTCTTTATTATTTAACTATCACATAAATATTGAGATTAAAATATTTAACATATTAAGTTATCCAATATATGCGCCAGTTCTCTATATATGTATTTAGCATATAAATTAGATTGCTTTGTTCATTTTAGCTTTTGAAATTGTTTTATTTTATAGTGTTTATATGAATGTTGAATTTTGGCTGTCTGTGCATGTGTTGAATTCTTTTTACATTCTATTATTGGGCATGGGTATCTTCGGAAACCGAAGGGGGCTTAAAGCATACACCACGACCACCACACGATTCAGGTGTGGTTTGGAGAAGATCCAACTCAATAGCCAACCGATCTGTCAGATGTTTTAAAGCCACCTTTAAGGCTTCCGTCGAGATTGCATTTGATTGAATCCGAGAGAAAATCTTGTACAGCGCCTGTTCACTTTACAGATAATTTGCTCGCGTCATATTAAATAAAACTTTTATGAAATAAGACTTATTATTGTTATGTTTGGTTTAAAATGATTAGTAATAAAACGTCATGTAACATTGATATAATGTATCTATACAAGAAGTCAGCGAACGTTCGGTAAAGGTGATGTGTTCAATAATACATATATTATATTACATCGTGACGACCACAGAACAGATAATAAGGCGTGGCTGATGATTTAAATCGCTTTTTTCTTTTCTGATCTGTGGTAACGATTGATAGCCGTCGAGCACTGTCGGTCATAATGCTAATTACAACAGAATTTGAAGTTTGACTTCCGGCGGTATGAATTTTTTTTGTAATAGTTTCTTTCTGTAGACTGTTAAATGACATTTTTTGTTATACTCCCTTTTCTCATTTTTTTATCTAACTTGTGGCACAATAATCCAGTAGATTCCGTACCTACCTGCTACTGCTAGGAAAAAAAAAGATAAATTTAATAAGCTTTATATTAAAGTGTGCTGTCATAAACCGATTTGTGTTTAAGAAATAGTTATAAGTTTTTTGTCAGTCGATATAAACCTTCATCCACATTTTTTTTAAATGTCCTATGGAAAATGGGATATTATTAAATTCCTTGACATAAGATGTTAATATGACAGAAATCTTACAAATTATATTTTAAAGCGTATGAACTACTTTGGCATGAGCAAATTAATGTCGGGGCTGGATCGCGACTCCAGGGGTAAGTAGTGATTAATCGCGGTGTTGTCTTGCGCCGCTCTTTGGCATTAAGCTGAGGCTTCCAGCTTTTAGGGGCCTTAATGTAGGATATAGTCGAATAATGCGCCCCAACGGTAGGTCAAAACTTAAAGCTTTCCGTAATGTTCTCATTGTTTTAATGTCCCAAATTGACTCCATTTAGGAAAGTTCACAACATAACATAAAAAATTATGATCACTATACCAGACGGGTTGTTGGGTATTCTTTAAGCTTTCTCCATTTTGCAGTCATATGAAACTTAAAATGTCACACGTCACTAGTTAACAAATTTGTCATCTAGCACTATATTGATTATATAATCTTATACATATGTATAACTAATAATAATGATCCAGTTGTTAAATAACAAACATTATTAAATTCATTATTGCCACGAAAGTTTAATTGGAAACGATAAAACCCGCTTTCCAAGTATAACGGTATGTTATCTATTTCAGTTATGTATCTATTTCAGCTGCAAAGTAGATAACCTGGTCTCACTTATGTCTTTGACTTCTAAACGTGTGCAAAGCACTGTTTGTGGGTGCAACATTCAGTCCTTCTGAAATAATTATCTATGGTCAATTATGTATGTTTGTGTATTGCTTTGCTCACTAATATATGCACTAACAGTGCAGACAACTTAAGCAGAAAGCACAGCCTGCTTTAGTAATAGGGATAGGTAATTATTACAACTAAAATTATTTTCATATTGCTCTATAGGCGACAAGCGGGTAATTTTTCGCAGTAACGAAGATGGATAACGAGTGTACTCAGCCGGGACTGGCCGGGGAACGCGAGATGAATGGTAACCTGCCACGGTGCGATTACGCAACGAGTAATTAAATAGGCTCTCGTAATTCGTAAACGAGAGTCACGTAACGCTGAAGTGCGTAATAAGCGCCATGAATACGGGTAATTACGCTTATTACAATAAAATACTGCGTTTCATTGACCTTATGTCGTGCCGTACCGTGTACTACATATTATATAAAGCGGATAAATATTATATATCTTTTTTGTACACAAAACATTTACCACATACTAATAACATTTTTATTAACATATATTTTTTTATAAATACGAGCATTTCGTTACAATAAAAAGAATTACTGAGCCTTTTTTTATTAATTTCATGTCTTTAGTCAAATATAATAAAACAGTGATAACCTAATTATTTCAATTGTCTTCGGTACATAATGGCACGCACCTCTTGCTTTATAAAAGTTACATGTATTTAAAAATTTGATTTCATTAGGTATCTATAAGAGGTGCCCTTGGGTGTTTATAGACGTTCACCCTGCTGCTATCTTACTAGCAGACAATGTCTTAAACGTCTTAAAATGATGACAGGAGGCTGATCCGACAGTGGACCAATAAAAGGGTTGAAAAAAAAAGCAACCAAAACAATAATTTCACATATTTGATGAACAAAATTACTTACTGCAGGTTCTAATAAAAATATACACATTCGTAATAAAAGCTCATATATATACCAACAGGAAATACCTTCTGTAGTAATAAAATTTTCCCTGTTGCTGCATGTTTTGCATCAAGTTCATTTGCATACGTTAGCTATAAGCTTGTAGTTATATGGCCAAGTTTTGAAAAACTCATATAATACCTTCAACGATAAGGTGAATGTAAACAACGCGCACCTAATAACGAACAAATATTTACAGTTATGAAAAACTGTTATTATCCTAGATTATAGGTCTACATTCATGTACGGCGTTTACGTGAACCAAATCAACGTTTATAGTCCTCGAAGCTATAACTACTTTTCAATCACAACACTTCTTTCGTAACTTGCATTATAGTAATGCGTTCTAAATTAGTATTGTTTTCTCTTGTAATGTATTCTTCGAGTTGCTCTTATTTTGTTATTTAAGATTCGTTTTGAAAGTATTACGGTTTAGAGTTGCGACACTTTCTTCGATCGATATGTAAACATGTAGCGTCTGACACAAAAATAAACGTGTATATAATATCGATATAATCTTGTTGAACGAATTGTCTTCAATTGTATGAAGATTTCACGAGTTAATAGATATATTCATGGAATTCCTTGCAAAACGATACAAAAATGGTAATCCATAGTATTGATTTTCAAATCGGAAACTTAAATAATTCATAACCCGTATGAAGACTATCGAAAACAATAGAGGTGGTTTTAAAACACTTGTCCGACGGACAATGTGGATCGGATAACACCTAGGGCTACAGGACAATGGCTTCATTAACTGCAACAATAAGAGACCACTTCTGGTAGACTTGTTCCCGCCCTGATGGGGTCGTATCGTTGAAAAATATTTTAATTGAATCCCTTTGTGGCTTACCCTACGCAGTACGCGATCAGTGCAGTGGTTGGCTGGTTTTGTTCATTAAATGTATATTTTGTTGGGCCGTTGCGACATTTACACTGTCGCAACCGGTCCACTTGGCCGCACGCAGCTTCTATGGTTCATCGTGTAAAGGAATTGTACTACGATTGTAAGAACGCGAGAAATCTTTTGATTCGGCTGCGTTTCTCCTCGTTCTGAAAGTCGAACGAGTTAACATTTGGACATTAACATAATACGATTGCGCGTGGAAACCGTAAAATTGGTTTTGAACGTCATAATAATAACCTAGGTGTAAAAAATGTCAACGATACCAAAATCACGCCTCTTCGGGTCTGAAATAGTGGTGTTTTGATAATCATTATTTAGGTACATATAAAGGTGCATTATTCCGCTTCTTAACCTGCGATATGGCAACAGGAAAATTGTGTATCGCTCGCCGGTCCGTTGTACGCTGGACAAGCCGGCAGCTCGCGTCCGGCCGACGTACATACCCGTACCTATAAACCGTAGCAAACAGTATAAACATGAAGTTTTATTACTTGGCTGCGTTCCACGCATACACGTTAAACCAGCCTATTTACAGGATAGCCGTTGTTAGCAGACAGTGTTTTAGTATTAGGGTATGTTCCCACGGGCGCTTTCGACACACAACAATAAAGCGACTATTCAAAATCAAACGCGTTTACCTCACTATGCTGCCTTTCACACATAGGTGTTGTTTTAAGGTTTCGTTGTAACTTTGTGCATGGTAGTAATACCATGGTTCTGTCATGAAATTATAACATTGTAGGCAACATAATTATCTCATCACTTCTCTCAGTATTTTTTTTGATTAAACGCAATAATATTGTTAGCACAGTCCAAAAATTCACAGTTTGTCATTGTTTACTGCATATTATAAAGAAAAAAAATAATTGGTAGTCTCAAAGTAAAACATTATTCATTGCAAGTTGGATAAAAAACAATTTGACTTCCGTTTTTAAAGGCTTACGATCTAACTTTCTTTCGTCTCTTGCAAGTTCTAAAGTCGCAAAGACACCGTCCAGTAGTCTCAGATAAACAAAAGTTTTACAGAGCAGTTGACTCGCGTCGTTTCAACTACGAACAAACCCGCTCGCAGCTGAGCGGTGAATTCTAGCCAGCACAAACAAGTACAACTGGCATTTTAATATTACCGATTTAAAATGTAACGGCATACAGTGTAGAATTGGTGTATCTTTGCCGTTAGCGTCTTTGGACCGAGTGAAACTAATCAGAAACATAGGTATTTAAAAACAGGCGTTGGTAGAAGCTTAAAATGTTTCTAACGGCGCTGATTGATTTGACTGTCAATTAAAAAATTCCATCTGAAATCATAAATTATTATTTTTATTATTATAGAGGAAGCAGACATTGATGAGAATGAAAGAAATTTGGATGAAAATGATGATAATGTAAGGAGACTTGCAACACTGGAAAGACAATGTTTTCTAACAAATACATGCAAGTTTTAGTATAGCCTTTACTTATACTTACAATAACATTATGTACATACTACATAGCTACATAACCTTATGTCATTGCGGTTTATTAATCCCGATGTTGCTTAGATATTGTCAGGAAATATGATTTGTAAGGCAGATATAAAATGTATTCGAAATAAAAATTAATGTAATTTAAATACTGTTTACGCGAGATGGAACGTTTTGTGTATTAATGTTTCAATTTTAGATTCAAAGTGGTTTAAAAAAAATTGGTCGTAAGTAAAGGAACGTTGTCCTGTCGCGCCGATTCCTACACGCGGTTAGTGCAGTTGATCGTTACTAATGGACGAGTGCCAACACGACTGACTAATGCGACTGCGGTTCTACCCTAATGTGTCGCACAGCAAATACCAGACCTATCCTTATTTTTGACAATAAACGCTATATTTACACTTTAACTATTGGTTAGGGTAAAAACTAAAAATGCCTATAATGTAATGATTATTAATACTAAATACATAACTACTATACGCGATCTGGTTATTAGTTTAAAGAATCATATTAGTACTTAACTGTCTATATGAATAGGTAGTATCTGATATGATCCTATTTTGGGTATATTATAAAATGGATATTTAAAAAATTGCCAATAATTGCCTAACTACTCATTTCGCTACTCTGTGCGAACGCTTAGTGTAGTTGATCGTTACTAGTGGACCAAAACGTATGATCAATGCCACTGCAATTCTACTCGAATAATTTACGTCAAATCTCTACCTCGATCTTTTTTCTAACATTTCTAACAGCGTTAGCAAAAACCAAGCATTTTGTATATTATCTGGTAAAAGAAAAATTGTGATATAAACGGAAAAAACTAAATTAAAATTCACTGTTTCCTTTTTAAAATAGGTTTTTATTTTTAAATTACTGCTTTGTACCAAAAAGTAATTTAATAAGATATCATTTTTATTATTAAAACTTTTGTAAAAACATATTCTTGTTCTAAATAGTCAACGGTTAACGCCTTAACTGAATTGAATAAAATATTTTTATATAGCTTCTAATATAAAAGTATATCAGTGAAACGCAAATACTCTACCTTCGTCTTTGCTTTACGTGGTAAGAACTGTTGAGCATTATAAATGTATTGCTGCCAAAGTGACAAATGTGACTGTTTTTCTAGCTGGATGCAATTCATTGCAACTGCAAAATGTTATTTATTTTCTAGGATACGTCGGAGTGGGTAACTTTTAAAGTCAAAGAGCTAAAGATCGATCGTGTACACACGTTGGTCGAGAGTGGCGGTGGCGATCGCACAGCTTCGATGCGGTTTGAACAATTGTTTGTTGCCTACAAGCACATGCCAGCATGACCGACAACTGTCTTGAGTAATAGTAATAATATTGTTATTATATTTATAAATGTCGTAAACACAACATTTTTAACAACAAATATGAAATATTTAAAAAATGCTACTTGCACCTCGCTGGGGTTTCATTTTGATATGTGTAGCTTGCGATATGTTCGGTTTGTTCAGCCGATCGTGATACGTGACTAATGGACGAGTGCCAACGTGACTAACAAATGTGTCTGCGTTTTTACACCAACTGCTTTGAAACGGGATACATGTTACTTCCTACTCACAGTTTTCGTTTAATTCTGAAATTATTGCACGAGCCCTTCTAACCCATTTAGCACTTTTTAGTGATAAACTAATCTATGCTGTAGTAACCTAGTGAATTACATATTAGTCGCTCGATATAATCGGAAATGGTATACCATACAGGTATACCATTTCCAATTAATTCTAATATATATTAGAAATTTATATTTTAGGGTCGATATTCATTTTGAAGTTTCTTTGATTTACTAATTAATCATATGATTTTATTAAATTATAACATTCAAAATGTTTTAAGTAGATCATGGTTTGCTGCCTTTCTAATTAAAACACCTAGGTCCGTACTTTAGATTTTTAAGAGATTAGTAAAATTACAAAACGGACTTACGCGAATGTAAGTCAATGTTCATTTGATTGTACGCTCTCGTGTACGTAAAAGCCGATTGTAAAAGGTACGTGACTAATGGAATACTGCCAATGCGACTGACAAAAGCTATTGGGCTCCGCAGCGTGTGTCCATGCAATAACATGTACACTCTTTGTAATATGGATATATGCAGTTTTTAATTAAAGGTCCTAAAAATGTTTGTGCCTTACACACAGATACCCCTAACTGCGGAGACACCTGCCGAACTGGTGACTCTCAAAGTGCGTGGTATAAAGCCTCAGTAAAACGATGTATTCGAATACAATTTTCAGTGAAACTTATGAATACCTCTGTGAATACATTCTGACGTATTTCCCATTAGATTCGGATATCTAAGGACAACAGTGACTATTTAACATCAGGTTATGTACACGCCCGTTTGTTATTCTTATGACATTATTAAAGTACACACAGAAAAAATCCTTACGAATAGAGCTACATTGAGTGACGTATAAATGCTTATACCTAATAATATCGGTTATATTATTTTAAATATCTTATCTCGTAAAAGACCCGTTTCTTTTATAGATACCTATATGTATAATATATATATATATCTATTATATATGATGTATAAAATTATGCGTCGGATATTTTATAAGTAGTTACCATAGCTTTGTTGCCTCCAAAATATACCTATAGGTATTTAATATTTAAATACAAAATGATTTATGAATTCTCGAAGTAGGAAACATTGCAAGAAAATTAAGTTATTCAACATTTATTTTTTACTGTCATATTAAATGTCTTATTCGCAGTAAATGCTTGGTACAAAGAAAGTGAATTGAGGAAACGAATGTTCGTTGCGAGCACTCAAAATGGCGGCTATGTGTGCTTGTTGTAGGTAAGATTGTGTACACTTATTTATTCAGCCACCGTAGCCGCATTTTATCTTAATGTTTGACGAATGTTTCCTGGTGTTAATGGAACACCTGCGTTTTATAAAAAAGATTGTATAGTTTTTATTATAGATAGTCGAAGACATCAACATTATAATTAATTAATTATACTCGTACACGGATGGCATGATTGAAGAATAATTAAACTAACATAACAAGTGATAGAATATTGAGTGCTTAATATACTGCTATAATACTATATATATGACGTCGAAACTGTTATTAATACTTAGAAAAAAAGTATAACAAAAAATAAAACTTCAATATATCACAACTTTAGACAAGCGAAGTTTTTAGTAGCCAACTAGCACGCAAGATGCTTTGCGTAGTTCAACTGTCTCGAGCAGTCGTCACTCTGACATAGTTTCTATTTAATTCAACAAGCAGTAATCGCAATGAACGTTAAATATAATTACACATTGGCATTCGTCGCACGCCGCCGGCTCTCTGACGGCGAACACTGCAACCTCACGAGCATCCAAATAAGCATCTCACACTCCTCCAGCCTACGGATGAGTCTTTAATTTTATGTTCATGATAGTAATTCGGCCTTAAACAATAGCGCCGTATGCAGGACCGAATACAGATATCAAACGCTAGCCTCTTAACCTGCAGGGAATAGGCAAATGTATTTTTATATACAAACAGAACGCACCCGTTATTAAAATGCGCGTATAGATATACGTGACCCGCCTCATCGATAACGTTGCGTGACTGCATAGTCAATTGTGTGTTTAATATTTTACGTGACAATAAATCACATGTAATATAAAACCAATTACATTATATTTAGAATTGGGCTATAACAATATGTCATATTTAAATTGAGCTGTTCGAACCAAGCTCGACGGAACATCGGCGAATATAGATCGCAGCATCGTACGCGTTGAATGCACTAACTGGCTATTATGGTAATGTCGGATCGTAAATAGTAAGTATATAGTTGATGGAGTGCCGTAATGTAAACAAGGGGGTACCGCTACGAGCGCCTACCAGGCCGCCGGCCGAAGCCCGACCAGTTTAATGAAGAGATTTGGCACGACTGCACGAGCTTAACGGTGCATGTCTGTAAATAAATGCGTTACTGCACAACTAATATTACAATTATTCCGTATTTCAATGGCTCGCATTTGTGGAATCCCTTCATTATATTTAATTTTATAGCCTATTCGTGAAAATATATAATAACTTTAAGCTATAAACTGATAATATTTTGTACAAATATTTTATAAGCGATCCCTTAAATTTAATGAAAGACGTGATACAATTGCAAAAGTAATTCCACGTTACGTTATGAGTGAGAAAGTCAGATATAATGTAGTTTTATACGATAATCTTACTTTTAAATTTCAAAACAATCAAATTTTATGCGTAGATGAACATTTCGAAATACTTTTTACTGATACTGCTTTTATCAAGTCTCTTTTTTCTCAGAGTATTAAATAGAGTTGAGTGTTAGGTGACAGTCCGTTTCCGCGTTTTAATTGAAGTAGGTGCGCAGTTCCCAGTGTTTTTTTACTTACACTTATCACAACTAGTTATGACGACTTTCATTAATTTTTATAATGGATTATAAAATTGCGCTATAAAACTGCAATAGAAATACATAGTAGCGAGTACCGTTTTGTCATGGGGCCGTCGACGCCAGTAGCCGCACGCACACAAACGTACGGGGTCACTAGATTTATCTTTTAAAAAATCATGTGCTGTACCATGATCAGGTACAGTTGAACGTAAATGCGAACAGAAAGAGCTCTCTTTTAAGACACAAAGTGAACTATTTAATTTTTTTAGTTCGCGGTTCAGTCGTGACTGTGCGCTGTTTTATATCTACATACAAATAGCATTGAAGTGTCTGTCTCGGATTTCTTCTTTTCGATCTTATAATAAAAGTTATTGCCATAGTAATATACGTGTTAACTAAATCAAGAAGATAACAGATAAAATGAGTTATTTTTACATTTATCATATTAATATGGATAACAAAAATAAAACAAGGGAGGCATTATCGTTAAACTAAGTATGAAAATATATAAATTATAAAATTTGTTATCTTAAGTAACGTTAACAGCCTGGCCCCGAAAGCAAGTCACTGGCCAGTGTCACTAGTATTACGTATTATAATGATTCAGCATTTTTTAAATTAAAACTCATTAAACATCAGATTGCTCCTCTGAGAAATATTTCAGTGGATATGAGGAGGAGGAGAATAGAACATTAGTAATAACTAATGCAAGCTTACCAACATCGTATTCCAGATCACCAACAAAAATGAGGTAGAAATTCAAGTAACAATAACAGCATGGGTATCGCTGGGGTTGGACAGCCTTGTATTTGAAATTGAAGTGTTGGATTTGTTTGGAACCAGACTAAATCTACTCCACACACACATTACTAGCCACCGGTTCGGCACTATAAAATGAGAACTGACGATTTTTACTGGGATTTCATAAAAACCGGAATATTGATGACTTTATACTCGTACTCGGACTGCGCTTGGTAGTAACTGCTGTCGTATCTTCAAATATTAAAATTTACAGTCGGACATAAATTTAGATACAGAATTTATTTTAAAATTAGTATGCATAGTAGGTACTCATAGAACATAGTTGGTTTGCATGTTATCATTATATCAATTGGAGAGTATAATCTGAACCACAGTTGACATTTAAAAAAGGATTAGTAATGTCGATCAAATCGGAGAAGTCCTGCATAAAGGCCAGGTGAAAAGTATTTCTAAGAAACGAGCTTTTATGACGACCATGATGAAAGTAAACCATGCAAAAGAAGTTTGTTAGGACCGCAGTCTGTGGAAATACATATGTCTTCTCTGTCTACTCCTATGGGAAATTGGTAACATTGTAAATATAGTGCATCAATTACTGTTGGATGAGTTTTATTATTATAAGGTATTCTAAGATATATCTAACAGCGAGTAAACTAGGGGTTATGCGCCTTGACAATGGCACTGAGCCACCTCTACATCCAATTCTCTTCATTTGCATATTCGTTGTCGTATACCCTAACAAGTCGAGTTCACTCACTGATACCCGCGCGAGATTAAGTTCACTACACTACGCGGGAAGCCTTTCAACCTGTATTTTCTGTATTTGTTCGCTGTCTCTTATATTGCCCCATTTCCCTAGATCTCTTTGATGTAAATAGTAAATATAAATACCTCCCTAGATTGAGATTAGGTATTGGAATGGTCAATTTTATTCGACCTTTTTTACAGTGGAATCTGATTTTCATATGAGAGTAAACATCGTATTTTTCTTCGTATTGATTAGTTCCAGAGTAGACTCATTAGAGACGCAATAAAAAATAAATGAATATCAATATAATATCGTAGATACATACAAATAGGTTTGTAATTGACTTCTAGCGTGGCTTGACGACAATTTAATTATAGATATTTGCATGTAAAAATAGTAACCAGGAGATTGCGGTGCTTATAACTAGTAATTGAATAGTCATTTGTAGTTAATTTCTTGCAGTAAGTTCGTGTATACAACGTCTAAACGGAATCGCTTCCACGTACAGACCGACAAGCGAGCTAGTTCCAAATGTTACAAATGCGCCAGTCACGACCACGTGGGATGAATCACGCATGAAATAGATTATAGTTAGCTATTACACGTATAGTGTATTTTTAATTAGCTTAAAAAATATATACGTATATACGTAGTCACCATAAAAAATTGAAAACACTGTCGTTAGTCATTTAAAACGGTAACAAAACCGTTAACTGTTGCATATTTAACGCAAAATCAAATTAATCAACACCACAGCGAGAATAAAAGCGTTTGTTAAAAACAACCTATTTCTTTGAAGTGTAATTTTTCCAATGTGCAACACTATTTGCTAACAGAAATTAGTGTATATGTGTGTGTGTTGAGATTAAAGTGCTAGTCAATATACCTAATAAAATAAAGTGGGCGGAGCCAATTTAAAAGGTAAAATACGGGGACAATTACAAAAACGACAAAACGCTGGAAGCTATCCAGCGAGCTTCTCTTAATTGGATGAGACCACTTCCTCTAAACGACATCTCTTGTAACGCCGACCGAAGCTAACTTAGCCTTTCATACAACTGAAATATCTCAACCGTCTTTTGTAAATTCTTGGGGCGCTGAAAAATGTATAGCTTTAATTGCTGAAAATTTATCGCGCTAGTTTTAATCACCTGTTAGCTGGTCGCAATTAAAAAATAAATTTTCGGGTGAAGTTTAGTTCGAATTAATATGCTTAAAATTAATTGGGGGTAACTTTTACACCGATGAAGTAAAGCATGTTACACGGCAATTTAGTGCTATTTTCAAAAGTTGAGGGTTGTCACGCAAATGCCTATTATTCAGGTTCACACGACAATGACGTCTGCGAGAACACCAACATTTTTGACATTTCAGGGAATTGACCGAAACACGAAAATCCAGTTGAAGGTTCAACGAACTATTGTATTAAACTGAAATCGCTTTTGTGTTCTTTTATCGCGACACTTTTAATCACTTTCGTCGCCTTTTAACAAATTGGCTCAGATATTCTTAAACATGCACTCGTGTCACATGAATATTATAAAATAACTGTACCTACAAGGCTTTTTAAATATCTGTATTTCAATGTTCTTATTAGGCAGGAGGAAACTATTCAAAATAGAAATAATAATAGTATATCTTTTACCTGTAGGATTTTTAACACTCGTTTATTTAAATGCCTTATGTAACTCAATTCATATTTCGAAATATAAGCTGTTATTATAAAAACCTGTTAATTACCGATGTTACGTCAACTGTTCTCACTACTCTATACATACGTGTATTATAAGTGGTTGACAACTTTCATCGAAAATTTCGTAATTACGATATTGGAACGAAGATCTTCATAGTACATAGTTGTGTATATATCAGCAATATGGAAAATAATTACGCTTTAGTGTAGTACAAAGATATTAAATGACTATTTATCTCATAAATTTCTCTCTTCCCAGACTTATTAGTGAATATAAGGTGCTTATGTGTTAATCGATTTTCATGCTTAGAACTGTACGTATAGGTACTATTTACTGGTAATCGATCTCAAATACAACTTGGGTACTTCAAGGCTTCAAGTAGTGTAGGGCGTTATAATATCAATAACTTGGTATTAAATAAAACTTTTAAAAACACCTTCGAGTCATGACAAGTAACTCTTACTCTATAAAATTAATAACCTTAATATATGATACTACTAGCTTTTGCCCGCGGCTTCGCTCGCGTGGAATTCGGTCTGGCATATTAAGTTTCTTGACAGATCATTTCAATAGTAAAAAAAAAACTTAATAGTAAAATAAAATAATTAAATAAATTAATAGTAAAATTAATTAATAGTAAAAAAAAAAATTTATAGTAAAAAAAATATATTTATTTAGATACTTATATGGTACATCATCTTTGTGTAACTCCAATGGTTTAGGCAGCGGACGCCAAGATAGCTCTCAGAAGCCAGATTTTTTTCAGACTTAATCGACATGTATCGTTATATTACGACCAAAATTACATAAAACCATTACAAATTGTAGCCTATATGTTATTCCGATGTATAATCTATATTACTGTAAAAGTTTCATGCAAATCAGTCCAGTAATTTTTTCGTGAAAGAGTAACAAACATACTCACAAACTTTCGCATTTATAATATTAGTAGGA
The DNA here is from genome assembly GCA_018245675.1 of Agara michaeli. NCBI lineage: Eukaryota > Metazoa > Arthropoda > Insecta > Lepidoptera > Hesperiidae > Agara > Agara michaeli. The sequence goes on along the minus strand of DWDX01002043.1, from coordinate 1,783 downwards.
TCTGAAGTATAATAAAAAACAGAATTCTCAATATTTCCCAAAGTTAAAATTTACCCTTGTTCATGCATTCCTCGGACCACCCGGAACGTGAAATAAAACTACTTAAATGTGCCATTGTAGACATTATACGCAACGCGGGTTGTGCAGCTGATGGTGTGTTGATATGAGTCCGTACTAGACATCCGCTCCTAACTAGTCGAATGGTTAAGAGTGTGAGCCGGTGCGAACTAACCACAATCACCTGACAGTGACCATTTGCGACGAACGCACGCGACCGATCGCAATATTCGCAAAATCGACGCGCGCGATTTGCATACCGTGCGAACTTCTTACATTTCGAACTAAACGAATATTCCGTACGATAACTTCGAAATATTTCACGCGACTGTATAGATTTATTATAAAATTTTTAAGCGAATAATTTATGTGATATTTTTAGAGGAATCTTAACTTTTATAAGTATATTTTAGGAAACTACTTGTGTTAGAAGTTTTGTAAATAACACTGACTTTATAACGAGGGTGAAAAGTGATGACTGATTGTAATTAAACTGTATTTATAAGCGGTGAGTGAGTAACGTGCATTTTTTTAAAATATATTTATGGTAGAGATTAGGACATTTAATAAAGGAACTGTGAATAGGTGATAATTACTTGATATTGACACAAACACCTAACTTAGCTGTCTTGTGTGTCCTCATATTGACGCAAAATGTATACTGTCGAAAAAATTACCTAATGAAATGGTTACCTCTTTATTACAAAGAGTGCCGGAGTATTTCTCTTCGGCCATAGGAGTATCGTATCTTATGATGGGATAAAGCATTTAAATTTGAAATTAAGAACCATTAGTTCATTGAATCGGCAAAACCGATACTTTTCTATTGAAATTGCAACTAAAATGTATTGGCGAGAATAAGATTTATTTTATGAACCATTAAATTCGATAGCACCTAATTGAATTTTTTATCCGTTTTCTATTAAAATTTATGATGATAACTTTGATTTATTCTTACTCCTAATTATGTTTACTGGAATTAGCACCCACGTCCAATAAGTAGGTGCAATTAGGTCTCATTATGTAATAACGAGAGTAATTATATCTTAATACAGATATACACATAACGAGGTGCATTGTTACCAGCTATGCATTTTATGCATTGTTTAGCGACTTGGCGTAATAAATCCTCACAATGGGTTCAGAGAGCAGTATTTGTTATCATAATAATTAGCTGTTTGTAATTCGTGTTAGCTACTTGTTATTATTATTTTAATAAACCGTAATAATATTAGCTGATAATAAAATATTTCCAACAAACAAATATTATTTTAGACTATTTTGTACGTCACTGAAAATTTAACAGATTATATTTAAACATCTTTACATTATTAAATTTTTAATTAGGTAGCGGTTTCGCTTCACTGGTGTTTAATTATCAAGTAAAATAAACTAAAATTTGATCTAAACTATGAAAATTTAAAATATAATATATTAATTTAGAAAATTAATAACATCAACTTTATTCTAACTAAAGACTTGTGAAACGATTTTCCATAAGTTTACGATTACAAGAAATTTTATTAGATGCGTTGATGGTAATAATTCAGTCATATGAGTCATATATTACTTACACAGTAACATCACGCCTGTAATCCCCTAAGGGGTAGGCGGAGGAGTGTAGTACACACACACATTTCACCAGTTAAGTTTAAGTCCCACAATGGAATAGGTGGTGAGCCTATTGCCATGCACCGGGCACACATCCAGACTCCGAGTCACTGCT
>DWDX01002042.1:0-16316 GCA_018245675.1 Agara michaeli | reverse complement strand
CTGAGACTTTGCATGCATAAAGCTACTATGACTTAGGCATCCTCTAAGAAAGGATTTTGATAAATTACACTTCTAAGGGGATAAAATAGGAGATGAAAGTTTGTATAAATCTTTTTAGATTTTACTTAAATTCAAACGCGGACGAAGTCGCGAGCACAGCTAGTATAGTAATATATCTGCATTTATATCAGATTCCAGTTTTTGCACGAAGTGTCAATACGATTGCCGAACGGGATTTTCGTTACGTTTAAAATGATTTACAATTATTTAGCCGTCGCTAAATGTTGCCAGTGTCAAAAATTGTACTTAAACTTTTTGGTGCATAATTGAATTTTAAAACAATTACGTTCTGTTATATTTAAATATAAGATCTAGTTTTTGTTACAATACAAAAATACGCTTATTAAAAAAAGGATGTAGTCAAGTCCACAGTCGGCAACGTTCTTAATAGATCGAAATTCAGACACAAAAGTAAATAATTTATTTGTCTACTTACCGTGTCTATGAACCCCGAGAGCACCGAACACCATACATCCCCAGTCGGTTCAATAAAACCATTCACACAACCAACAGGCACAGTTTTATTATTATGTAAGTTAATATTATTACGTGCCGTTCGACTGCGGTTCAGCGCGATGATTAACAACGTGTAGTGTTACCATTATAATGTTACATACACTCCTCAAAATTAGATGCGAGATCGGTATCTACGGTATCGGGTTATTAATTCTGAAATTCACGCGTTAATTTACACGAGACTCGCGTGTTGTTTATTAATTTTGTAATCTATATTAATTGATATATTGTATTATTATAAATCATAGTGATTTTGTAATTAATAATGACGTTTCTGTTTGATAGTAAATATAATTAGGAGCGTTGTTCGTATCACTACATAGTATAATACAAAGTCGCTTTCCGCTGTCTGCCCCTATGTCCCTGTGTGTGCTTAGATCTTTAAAACTACGCAACGGATTTTGATGCGGTTTTTTTTAATAGATAAAGCGATTCGAGAGGATTGTTTATATGTATAATGACATCCATTAATTAGTACAGAAATACTGTTATTTTTGAGGTTTCTAATGTGATGTCGTAAATAACTACATTTTTTGCGGCGGTGGCGGGACGAAGTCGCGGGCAAAAGCTAGTTCATGTTATAAATTATTTGAAGATGGAATTATCATGTCACATAAAACAACATACTTCGGCGCATAATGACTTGAATAGAGGTCTTATTTTAACTTATTATATTATGCTGAATGGCATTCTTAAAATATATCACAATTCACACATAAAAGTTAATTTGCGGATAAGTGGTGATTCATTGTCAGTGTAAGTAGATCTGTTAGAAGGCGTTATAGGCATTTCAGACAAAGTACCCGGAGTCGAGTAAAATGAAAAATGAACGTTGAAAACAAAGGCGGCTGCAACCGGAGCCCCCGCGCTCTCATTACGCGGCGCAGGCTCGTCACAGCGCTGATATCTCGTTATGGGCCTTATTAACATCCACTAACGAGCCCAGATCGGATCGTCCGGGACATTCGAGAATCGTGGTCATTATAGCGGCTTTTTTCATTTTTCCGCCAGCACCGAATTATAATTGTTTAATAATAATCATGCAATTACATATTGAGGATACATAGTTTTGCGAGGTGGCAGAAAGCATACCGTTCGCCAGGAGAAATATCGCTACAGCTATGTCCAACGTAAAGCAGTCTTTGCGACAATCGATTTGGGTTGAGATCTGAAGGAGGTAGATTTCGGACTAATAGCACTAACACTAACGAACACTACGGAATACTACGGACTACGGACTAATATTACTAACAATCCTATTATACATCAAATATTCTTATTAACACTCATTACTAACCGAATGAATCGTCCATTATAAATTGATTGCAGATGTCCAAGGAAGGCAGCGGCTAATGTCATAAAAAAAATTATAGCGGTAACACATTTCTGAACGGGAAAAAGTCAGTTCTGAAATAAAATTATTAGCCTACCTACGGATTTTGACACAGCCCAAAAAAAACAAAACATATTTAATTAAAATATTTTACGGCCCTTTCTAGCTCACGGTCTAATATCGTCGATACAGCTGTTCAAGTTCAAATCATTTCTTGTACATATTTTTTTTTAAATCGGACACAATAAGGTTTTGTGACCTCATAATAAAATAAAATGGAACATGGATATAAAGTACAACGTTTTATGGTCATCAGTAAAATAAATTCATAGCGATTGGGATATTAAATTTTTTCACCATTATACAGTAATACCAACGCATTAGGGTTTTCCCGCTTTATCACTTTCCTCTCTGTACTTCGTTCACGTTATGTAATTTCAGGTTTCACTAGTGCTATTTAAATTTTAAGAAAATTTCATTAGGTATTGATTTACTACATTCGAAAATTTATTAATTCTCACTGTGTCGCTTTCATATTGGACTTTTTAATTATCAAGGACAATTATAAATCTCCAGTAAAACACGTTTCTTGTACTGTAAAATTGGTTTGCGTTTGTCTATACCACATTGGACTTCGCACGATTTACCAACAAGTGCTTATTCGGTTCTGTTTTAAATAGTACCCAGTTATACGTGTCGGCAATAATAATACTGTTGTAAAAAGGAAAAATTTCATTTAAAAAAAAACCGTTCGTCGTATTTATATCCCGTTCACCTGTTTTCCTACTAACGAGACCCAATTGATTTCTGTGTTTTCGTTATAATTGTAAATATCAGTTTTCATTGGATTTGTAAAGTTAAGCAAAAACGGACCCAATCAGAAGTTCAACGGGTGACCGTGAGTGGCAAGTTTGTTTGGTCCCGGTTGTTTTCGTTCCGTGATAATTGTTAAACCTCATTGGAATCTTAAAGGCGGTTTAAAACACTTGATAGACGAATTAGCCACTAAGTATTCCGTATGACCACTAACATTGAATCTCGAAAATCCTAAGTATGCTCTAGGCCCCGATTGTAATAGAAATCTATGCCCAGCACTGGGACGCAATAGGGATTGCAGATATACTTGTTGTTTATGGAGTATACAGCATACAGTCTTACTGAACGTCATACTAAGTTTCATCCGCCGTTTTATATAAGAAAACAATGTTTTGTTTCACAGAAGAATGCTCCTGGTGCAATAAGAGCATCAACAGCGAGGGCGGGGCTTTACAGCAGGCGGGCGCCGCGTTCTGCTCCGAGCTGTGCTTCAGCCAGTCGCGCCGCGCCAACTTCAAACGCGCGAAGACTTGCGACTGGTGCCGCCACGTGCGGCACACCGTCGCTTACGTGGACTTTCAGGTGAGCGGTAATTTCCTAAATTGAAGCCTTAAAAAACTACATGTAAAAGGAAAAATGTTGAATTGATGTTAAAAATAAAAACGTTTTCACGACTCGTCGACAAAAGTTTGTTTTAAATAATCCAGCATAGGGAATGCGTTCGAGAAATATGTCTTTCTGCGCCTCTCTGATAAATTTTCACCGGTTGGAGATTCAGTTCAGAAATAAATTAATAATCCATGATTCTTTTCATTTCCAGGATGGTGCAACGCAACTGCAGTTCTGCTCGGACAAATGCCTCAACCAATATAAAATGCACATCTTCTGCCGCGAGACACAGGCGCACCTCGATCTCAACCCACACCTGGTGAACGCCTCGTCTTCCTCTAACCTCATCACTCCAGATCTCTGGCTGAAGAACTGCAAAAGCAGATCAGCATCGCCTACGTCGGAACGCTCCGGATCTCCCAATCCCGACAGCACCGGGTCCACCAAACAAACCAGCGAAAAGCCGGACCCGCAAATCGCACAAAGTAGAAAATCGCCTCTGCCTTTGATAACTATAGCGCCCACATCGAAGCTGATGAACCTAAAAGGGCCGCTAGAAGACAGGAGTCCTATTCAAAAATCGCCCGAAACAAAGAAAGATCTCAGAAGTACTAAGATGAATTTACGAAAGCGGCGAACTTCGAAATGTTCGGCGACCGTCACTTCGCAATCGCTCAGGCAGCACTCGGCCACGCCGAAAGCCCAGGACCTGCGGATGTGCAGCCCCTCCGTCGACGGCTCGTCTCCCGCGTCCGCGGCCGGCGCGCTGGGCAGCAGTGCGATACATTCGCCGCCGCATCCCATTAACGCACACCGAATGCCCGCTCCGCCATTCCCGAACCCAATGTTCAGCATGCCACCGCCCGGCTTCATGGACGGCGGCCACGTCCACGGCGGCGAACCCAGACACCCGATGTTCCAGCCGCGAGCGGGATTCCTGCCCCCGCGGCCCGGCTCGCTGCACCAAGAGCGCCCTCGTCCGTTTCCTCCGATGAATTTCCCTCAGCCGCTGGGCCAGGCCCCTCCCGTGACCGTGTTGGTGCCGTATCCGGTGTTACTGCCGATTCCGCTGCCCATACCGGTACCGATACCTCTGTCGTCATTCCTCCAAGCGCACTGCGCGAACAGGGTCAAAACCGAGGCGAGCAACGACGACGCCGAAGGGCCCCTCGACTTTACGATGAACGGCAACAAAAATAGAAACGAAGAGACGTCGCGGAGCAGCGCCGAGCGCGAAGCGGTGGACGCTAATTTTAACGAATCCCGCACCGAAGCGAACGACAGAGTCGAGGAGACGCGGGACGACGAGGTCGCCGAGTCGTCCAATCCGGAACAGACGTTGCCAAAATTTAAAATAACGAGGCTAGGTAACAAAATGGCCAAAATTGTGGCCAAAGTGAAGGAGCCCCCGGAGTCGACCCGACCGTTGCGGAAGCGACGGCGGCTCGTCGAGGTGCCCGCCGAGGAGGAGCCGCTCATTCCTAAGACGAGGAAAATCGTACAAGTTTAAGTTTGTTACATGACGTTCTAAATTTGAATATACCATTCATTTATACATATCACAAGGAGCATTATAATCTGAACAGAGTTCATTATTCTTTCAATTGCTAGTCTTAGATGTAAGTCTTATTCTATCTTTACGTTTACGATATTAATGTTCAATGAAGTTAGTTAAGATTTTAGCGCGCACTGTACATGTGATATTAGTGACATATAATTATGACTCGATGTGAAATAAATCGTATACTTAATAGTAATCAATATTTTCATTTCTAGCTGAAGTTCGTGCTTTGATCGTTCTCAGTGACCGGTGAATGTACAATAGATAACATTTTGAAAATGAAAGCTTTGAAGCGACTAGGGCTTTTAGGTCTTACCTAGGATTTATAGACCTGAGCTAGGGCTTATACACACTAGCTTAAAGGACCGCAGTATAATTGAAAAGAAAAAGACGCTAAAAAAATAAACCTTGGTTCCCACAGATCATCCAAATTATTTTAAAGATCCAAGTTTCTAAATACTTACCAATCATATCTAGATAATAAAAACATTTCTTTGTTTCTGAAACACCCGATCTCGCTACAAAAGTATATTCCGATATAATTAAATAATAAAATAATTTAAGCTCATTCAGTTCATTTATAAATATAATATGAAACAGGGATGGCCATATATAATGACACACCATAGCCATGACATCGCAAATTCAAAATAAATGTTTTAATATTCGAAGGAAAACCAATTATATATGACACATTCAAAACAAGACCTACCCACGTTGCACACAGCACTCCGCTGTTATGACAGCGTGTCACTTGTGCAAACAATTTCTGTTCAAGGATGATTCAACGTTGGTATTGGTATTGAGTTTACGAAATATCCAACGCGACGTCGAGGTGGCTCGTCCACACTGACTTATTCCAACGTGACCATGCAATTTGCGAAACAAACGTGCACAATAATAGTTCAGAATAATTCCATAGTCATTTCAATGTCATCGGTTTTATTGCGACTAGACAGCTACAACGTATAGCTTTCTAAACATACGCCTGCAAAGGTTGACGATTTAACAGATTGCAAATACTGAAGCTCCAAACCAATATCTGTGCTGAATCAGAACATACTTCCACATCAGCCGTCTTAGCTTGCAAAACCATGAACCTAATCAATAGACAACTACAATACTGAAATGGCGATCTGCAATAGATACCTCGATTATAGAACATTTATGGAATAAAAAAAACAATCTGTGAAGAGAATTTAAAAAAACAAACCAAATATAACAAGTTGCCAATCATAATTTGAATTAAGAAGGGCGCGGACGGCATGTCTGTGGAGCCGTGAATATTAAAAACAAAATCCAAATCAATTTTCTGCCAGCCAGTTATACTGGGCTTCATCCAACTTAACTCTGGTCGGCAATAATAAAAACAAAGCTCATTGTCTCATCTGATTTAATATTCTGTGAATAATATGGCTGAAATAATTGACAGAAAAATAAGGCATTGCTATGTATTTATTCAACATGTCTTCTCTCACATTAGGTTGGTCATGTTCAGATGACCATTCATCAATCCGTATTTGTACATTTGAGATCCAATTGAAATTATACAGTATCATGCACCATGAGGGCCTTAAACGGTAACAGATTAGTAACAAATATACTCTTTGAACTTAAACATCTAGTGTGAAGGCACCCTAATAGTCTCAAATTAATAAGCGTTTAACAACTATACTTTCATAAAATACATACTGGAATAACATTTAAGTAAAGGCAATTCTGGCATTGTAAACAATTTTCAAGGCAAAAATATCCAATAAGGAATGGGAACGGAAACCCTTGCCAATATTCATATTCACTGTCAAATAATTTATTCTATCAAATTACAACATTATTAAAATTGGATTGTGGCACACGCAAACAAATGTATTCTTAGTTCATATCTAAATATAACTCGTATTGTAAACGCGACCTCTTTTGACTGTATTTCAGATCAACAATAGATGAATGAACGATGCTTGAATTGTATTGCGTATTTAAAATATATTCGTCTAATTGAAGTATTTTAGGCTTTCAAACGATCACCTATCATTATACTGTTTAAATATTGTAACAGAGTTACGAGGCAGGTCAGATGAGTTTAGCATCAAATTTCTACAATAGTAATTGTACATTCTTCTAAAAACGTTCAAACTTAAAATATTAAGTATTATTGCTGTTATCATTATTACTTCTTGTTGTACAAATCCCACAAGGTGATGGCACCGTCGAGGCCACCTGCTGCCATTATATTTGCGTTCCAATAAGACACTTTTTCAGCTGAATACACAACATCCTGGATTGCTTGCCTGTGCTCCGTCAGAACGGCTAGCGGCCTGAGGGAGAACCAGGAGAAAATCCTGATGTGTCCGTCCCAACCGCCCGAAGCAAACACCTTGCCATCCAGCCTGGATTGTACCTTGTTAATACCCGGATTCTTTATACCGACATCCATCTTATGGGTCAAGTTCAAGTCTTTTCTCCCTACATTAAATATCTGTATCACATTTGATGCATTTCCAATTATGCCTCTCTGTTGATCCACGTGAAAGTCCACTGACATGGGGCATTCTTTTGTTTGAAGCTTGCTGATGCATTGACTAGTATTGAGATCCCATAGCAGTAGCCATCCAGCCTCGTACCCCACCAACAGACACGGTTTATCACAAGGAAACTCAACGTACTTCATACACATCGGATCTCCGAGCTTGGGTGAATTTTTGTCCGGCTTCAAATTACCAATGTTTTCACCGGAAAAGTTGTAGAGGCATATTTTGGATTCCTGTTCAGGTACATAGAGTGTTTCGAGTTTTGTGTTGGCTTCGAAACGGCAGAAGCCCGGGTAATCGATATCAATAACGCATTCCTCTTTATAGCCAGCACTGGTTAAATTAAAAATTTTGAACTTTCCCCCCTTTTCTTGGGTTATGAGCTGAGAGTTTGTGTGGAGAAGATGAAGGATAGGAGCTTGACCAACTTGGATTTTCTGCTGCACCCGGTTTGTCTGAAGTAGAAAAAGATAATAAGCATTTTACTTATTCATTAGGACTTAATGTTAATTCAAAATTATGTCATAAACATATCGTTCTGGCCGGTTGATGGTTATGAGATATAACATATTGTAATATGTGAGATAACTGATGTCTAAATTAATACTACAAAGCTAGTATTATTGTGATTCCATGAGCCTAGTTACAAATTGATACTAATGTGTTTAATGCCTTTGTTTTGACGCAGCGATTGCGCCCGGTTACGTTTCTAGGTCACAAAATGGGGGTAGTAAACAAAGAAATACGCAGTTCAAATGGACGACGAATTTCGTCAGATTATATTTTTCCAAGCAATTCTAAAGTTCCCTGTGCACAGAAATTGTAATCCTCGGAATATGTTACCTCACCTGAAGGTTGTATGCATAAACATATCCATTTTTTGAGCCGGCTAGTAACCTCTCCAGACCGCCGGGAAGAAAGCTAAACGCCAACGAGTATACGGGCGAATTGTCAACGTTTCGAATCGTATAAACGGGATCGGGAGGTAGTAATGCCATTTCTGGTCAAGCTCAAATTGAAATTATTGGTCGGAATATAAAAATAAAATAATAATAAAATTAATCAAGCCATCAGAAACTGAACCGCTACTACGCACAACACAAAACTGACAGCAAAACAAGAAAGTTCATAGATGTCGGTGCACGTAATCGGCTGCGTTCAATTTATTTGTGATCAAATAAGCAGATTTTAAATCTTATCATATATGATCATTTCTAAAAAAATTCATCAGAAATAGTAAAATTTAATTATTTGCATTCAATTTTGGGTATCCTTTAATTGTCTTCATTAAAAAATATATTAATGTATACCAAAAAGTAAAAACTGATATAGCACATCTCAGAAGTATATTAAATATCTGTGCAATTTTGGTATGTCAGAGCGACTGGCGACCGAGACCGTCAGACGTCTGAGACGTCCGTCAGTATGAGACAGTTCGCAGAATTTATTGTGAAGCTTCAGCTTTGTACAGTGTTTTACAAATTTACGAAGTTTTGAATGAGAAATCATCGATAGTACCTAATAATGGGTGCCATATATAAATTAGGAATACTTAATTAATCGTCGAAAACACAAATGGCTACGGAATCGCTTTTAAAAACGAGCAAGCATTCGAAGTATATATCGTATAGGAAAATTCTGTATCATAGGTTTTTCGTGGGCCTACTATTGTTTATAGTGATATCGTTAGTGTTTACTGTAGTATTTAACATTTTCGTGGGCAGCGCACCTCGGACAGAGTTCCACGAGCCCGTGAATTTAGATGCAGTCGGTTTGTTGAGTGTTATCAAGAGTGATTCGGCCCTTGCGGAAGCGCGAGTACCAAGTTGCACATACTGGCACTGCTTCAACGTGTACAGGTGTGGGAAAGGAGGACACGATAAGATTACGATATACATATATCCGTTGAAGGAATATAGGAGCGAGGAGGGGGCGGCGGTGTCGCATTTTTCCCGGGAGTTTTACGAGATTCTGAAAGCGATAAAGCGAAGTAGATACTACACGGCGAACCCGAACGCTGCATGTCTGCTGGTGCCCAGTATCGACACCCTGAATCAACAGAGCTTCTCCAGTAAACATGTGTCTCAAGCTTTACAGTCTCTTGAACAGTGAGTTCTTTGTTAAAACTATTTATATCTGCCGCATATAACACATTCGCATACTAGTTTGTTGTGTAAACAAATACATGTAAATCTAAGATTAACTCTATGGATCAAAGTTCCTCTGTTTGTAATAACTTTTTAATAGGACTCATAAACTAGAAATGTTGGACATAATGAAAGTGTATTAAAAAAATAACTTTTGTCTATTTTCAATTTGCGTAATAGCTATGGAATATGACATCTTATATATTAAACAAATGAGTGAGAATGATATTTGAATATCAACCTGTCTGGAATACCACGAATACGTTATTATTAATTTCTTTTGACCTCTTCAATTATTTTCTTTATTTGATTTATCTTGTATTTCTTTCGGATGTTACTCATGCAAGTTGCATATAATAATTTAGTTACACAATGTTTTTTTATATGGAACGATGAACACACATGTTAAATCCATTGAAACTGAGAGTAGGAAAGTAGTGGGTTCTGAGTGATGGATTGGTTAATTAACAAATGGGATTGTATTTATTTATTTATTTATGATTATACAAATGTGAATACATCTGCATTCCTCACAATTGTCAGATATTTTTTCCTAAAGATATTCCTGGATTCAAATGACAAAATGAATAAAGTATTATACATACTCATTATTCATATTACTTGGAGTTCATATAAAAATTTAACAGTTTTTTCCTTTTACACATTTCTCCAAGCAATGCTTCCGATAATTCTTCCCCTAAAAACTTTCGCTTAAGAATAAGTACATTAAAAAAATTTGTTTAGCACCTCTTAAGGTTGCACTTCTCTCTCATCTTACAGCATATAATTTCTATTTATTGTATTTAGATATTATGTAGTATTGTAGTTGTATAGTAATACTTTCTGGATTTGTTTGGTAGATAGCATGTAACATCTGATTGTCTGCATTTATGTGTACACATCGTTCAGAAACGGTTATTATTTTGTCAACTATAAACAAGTAATTTATCTATTTTCTCAACAGCTGGAACAATGGTGAAAACCACCTTATTTTCAATATGGTGGCGGGTGCTTCACCCAATTACAATTCAGTCGTTGAGCTCAATACCAGCCGAGCGATCATAGCAGGCGCTGGGTTTGACACGTGGACTTTCAGATACGGCTTTGACATATCCCTACCGCTGTACAGTCAGGTAGCCAAGAAAATTGACAGCACACAGCCAAAGCAAAAGAATTACATGATCATATCAACGCAGCTCAACATACCCACAGATTATTTGGCTGCACTGCAGAATATAGCATCGTCTTCAAATGATTTGTTATTACTTGGTACATGTGTGACCGAGACAAATGCTATCGACCACACCAAAAGATGTGAATACGCGACTGGAAAAGTCTTTGAATACCCCAATGTGCTGAAGGAGGGCATGTTTTGTTTGATCGTCCGCAGCGCTAGACTGGCTCAACCAGTTCTCATGGAAATACTCGCGTCTCAGTGTATTCCCATAATAATTGCCGACACTATTGTCATGCCGTTTAATTCACACATAGATTGGAATCGAATCGCTTTATTTTTGCCGGAGGATAATATAAAGAATTTATTGAAAATAGTCCACTCGGTGAGCAAGGAAAGGAGGGGAGAGCTGTACTGGCAGTTGAGATGGGTGTATGAAAAGTACTTTTCAAGTATAGAGAAAATTACGTTGACAACGTTGGAGATAATTAATGAAAAAGTATTCCCGTTGGCAGCTAGAATGTATGAGGATTGGAATATGCCGGAACATTTGGTAAGTTCTTTATATTTACGTACTGTACAACGAGCTATTGTATCATAATTTGTCGTTGGTAATACAAATTATACAATGTACATGATCAAAATAACCTAGAAGTTTCATCTAGAACCTTGTAGAATTTTGTTTTCAATACATAAAAGAGAGTATAACCAGTAATAAGATAGGAAAGTGGGTGTAACATGCCGCGATCCAATCTGCCATGCAAATTACGGTTATTAAATCTCTTTGGACCCTTGTTCGACGGTTTAATTGTTGAGACTGAAATTATTCCGCTAAATAAAAATTCAATATCATGGTTATTATTGATAGAAAAAGTATAAAAATGCAGAAGAATAAAGATCGATTCTTTTGCTTAAATTACACCGAAGCTTTAGATTACTTACGGTTCGCGCGCGACTCCTCGACGGAAAATCTTGTCGACCAATTGAGGTTTGCTTTCATCGATAATATTGACTTAGGCCACGCTGGCAATCAGAAAACCACAGTTTATTCAGCAAAATGACTTTGACTTTTTTTGCTACGAACGCATTTAAAGACAATATGCACGTACTTAATAAAAAAAAATGTGTTATAGTAATTTTTTTTTCAGCAATATAGATAATAAAAAATCACATCTAGGAGTTTCCCGCCATTTTTTTTGTGCGACGTGGGTACTATTCCAAACTAATTCTTCTTTCTGTCTATCTTTCTCATACGACGAGTCAAAATATTCGAATTTCAAATGAAACAATTTCTACGTTGTACCAAACCTGGTAATTGTAATCGCTTGTTAATAACCAATAATAATTATTGTAATAAATAAAAATTTAAACATATTTTTACAAGTAAACATTTTGTCTTTTTTTTTTTAATATCTGGATAATTTCTTATTTGCCATAAATTTTCTGATATTACCTTTTTTTTTTCAATTGAATGAAGTTTCCGGTTCATTTCTTGTTCGCGTTAAACGTTTGTGTGTCAATATCACGCCGGTTGTAGTGTTTCGCGTGTGAGCGCGTTATGCGTACGTAAATACATGAAATGTTCATCCGTCACGGAATATCCTAGTGTGGGGAGTTTTTTTCGCGAAATTCTTCGCATAAAAACTAATGTCACCGTCGCCGTAAATCCTGGTGAAAGCGTATGTGTGTACACTGTATCAGGGAATGTGATTTAAAATGTAATCAATTGTTATTCTACGAGGTAAATATTACCGATGTGCTTTTTTTTCTAGACTAAGTATTCAGGACTCGCGCGGTTTACGTCGGCTTTGGTGTGATGTAGCAAAAACTACAAAATTTAATAATTTTGTTACATAAAAAAAAAACATTCCGAGCCGCCCCAACGTTTAATGTCGGAATCACGTAAACGTTAAATGTAATTTCATTACCGCCCGCCGATGTAATATACTACTTCGCGCTTATTATTACTTAACCGAGCGATACTTTTTGATTTGTTCACCCCATTTCGCTGAGAAAGTGTATAAATCGTTATAAACGTGGTCTTTAGATGGGTGGAAGCGCTGTGGAGGTGTGGGCATGATGCAACTCACCGCTGGGCACCGATTTCCCTTGTAATTGCAGGAGGCCTGGGAGTGTGTACGGTTTATATGGTGCTGATAATTAAACTCAACCGAATCTAAAAATTGTTATGAAATTATACGAGATGAATGACAAGTTACGTTCAATCGAATAAATGATCTGTCATTATGACAGAAGGTTCATATTATACGAGATGACAAATGACTATTATATATGTTCGAATGAACGAAATACGTTTATTTATGAACGGTGAACGACTTGAATGTACGAATGATTTGTTATGTTAAAATGTACATACATCCATTTGGATACATAAAGGTACATACATATACATCTGTACAGTGCTACTCAGAAAATGATATGTTTATCTTGCCTTTCTCACCAACTGGCTTGTGCTTATAAATATATTTCTTCTTATACGGGTAGTGCCGATAGGTTTTCGACGATCCAAATAGCTTTTGATTGAGCGTTCATATGCTAGACAAAGACAAAGACGTTTATTTGTACAAATATAGGTACATACATATAAAGATGTTACAAGATTATTAGGCCAACCCATATTTTGCCTTTTACTTCGTACAAAGTCAGGAAATGAAATGCTTTTTTGTCATACGTGTCCGACAGTTGTAGAGGAATAAAAATATAACTGATCTCTCCTCGCAATGGAGATAACCGGAAGACTATTCCGGCAGTTCAGATCAATGAAAGAAAACCATTCGTTCTCATATGAAAGCCTTTTTTATAAACTTACCCAAGCAAACAATCAGATGGGCCACCTGATGGTTCGCTTTTCGCTAGAATCGAAGTTTTGCCGAGAAATGGTATTCGAATGATTCCAATTTTGAAATTATCCAATTCAATGCGGGCTTCATAAAAGAAATACAAATGCATATAGAATGCGGCAATACCTTACCTTGATACGTGTGTAACAAATGATATTAAATCGTTTAAATATAGCGATGAAGCCGTACCAGGTTAAAGTATAAAAGTGCTCGGCGGGATCGCGCGATGTCCCTCAGTGGTCGAGTCCCCGCTAGGGTTGCCGCCAACCCGGGAACGAGGTTAATGTTATACACAGATCTGCTCTGAAAGTCATAGTCCATTAAGCTAGGCATGTAGTGTTCTCACGATGTTCAATTACGTTAAGAATATCTATTGGATGAATTTCTATTAGTACTGACACTGATATCACTCTTTACGGTTTCCGTTATCGATAAATACGCTGAGGGCATTAATGTAAAGTGATTCAGGTTTGAGTGTTAGTGCTGTGATGCTTCGTTATCCACATCCGTACTAGTCCATACTGATAGTATAAATACGATTGAGTGTTTGTTTGTGTGTCTGTCCTTCTTTCACGTCAAAACGGAGCAACGGATCGATGTGATTTTTGATATGGCGTTAGTTGAAGGATTGAACACTGACATGGGCTACTTTTTTCGTGGAAAAATATCGAATTTCACAAGAAAACATGTTGTAATCAAATAAGCAATATAGATAGCGTTATGAGTGAAATAATGGTATACCGTGTGAACGACACGCGGGCGAAGTCGCGGGTAACAGCTACTTGTGTCTCTATATAGGTGCATTAAACCTCTGTCCAAGTGCACATGTTTTGTTAATTTTGATCTTAAGAGATTATAAATTTAATAAACATAATTATTTTGGTTGACAACCCTAGCCGCGCCGCGACAGACCTTCCAATTAGGGATGACGTCCTCGCGTCTTGCAGGATCGGAGTGTCTTGAGGAATTTACTGAAATGTTTTGCATACACGTAAAGTATTCATGTTTCAACTTCACGAGCAGTGGTTTGGATTTCAGTCTCCCCACTCAGGTTATCTGGGTTCAAATCCAGCACCGTTGACTTTACAAAGCTACGTCGTTTTGTAACTCATCATGTCATTCGTTTTAACACTTTTAACACTCTGAGAGCACTTTCAAAATTCTCCATCTTTCTTTTGTTGTCCTTGGCCCTAGGGAATTGTCTTCATAACTAACGTATGGCAAGAGGGTATATCTAACAGTTTTATCACGCTCCTTCCATTGACATATAATTCTGTGCATCGTAGCGCAAAAGGTTTTTATGGGATATAAAAATGGCCCTTATATAGGTGGTCGTTCCCGACGACAAATCTCCTGACCCGTCCCTAGATTTGGAGAGGACGATCTGGCGAATCGCATGATACGTGACTCCTTATATCGTAATTGGAATTTTGTTCTCGGCAATGATAAGAATGACGGGTGGTTCGTATTTTTCCCGCCCAAATAAGTTATGATGTACATTAATATCACCAGTAAGGATATATAAGCTTCAGCGATGCTTTAACTTTAAACAGATTTGTATATATGTAGATACAAAAAATATTGAAGCGTCTGTCTGCGATTTCAAAATGTTTATGATTATTTACACGATACTACAATCTCGAGACTGTTAAAAAAAAATTCTTATCTGTTTATCTATTTGTGCGGGCTAATCTCGGGGAAGGCTGAACCGATTTTGATGAGACCTTTACTGAAAGATAGAGGAGGTTATAGGGCAACGTATAGGCAAATTTTTATCCCGAAAGTCCCACGGGATCGGGATTGCCGTTCATCGATCATTAGTTGCTAACTGTGGGCGTTGACATTCATGTCACTGTAGATTCATTGTGTTTGTTTAAAAAAAAAACAGATAGTCTATTTCAATCACATATAATCACATTTTCTATTATTGAAATAATTTTGTAATCTGTTTGGCAGTTTCAAAGGTTAATCCTCACAAATAAACAAACACACAGAAAAAGCAACAAAATTAATACCTCATGATATTTATTTATATATAACTTATCACTATTAGTACATAGTATAAAACGAAGTCGATTTTCGCTGTCTGTCCCTATATACGAGTATGCTTAGATCTTTAAAACTACGCAACGGATTTTGATGCGTTTTTTTTTAAATAAAGTGATTAGAGAGGAAGGTTTATATGTATAATAACATATGTATAATAATATATGTAGTGATACTTACGTATAATTTACGAAACTCTACCTCCAAAGGGAATTGCGGGGGCGGGACGAAGTCGCGGGCAAAAGCCTAGCGCAATACAGATGACAAAAAGGCGAAATGAACATTTCGTTATAGCTAATGTTTGTTGCATGTTCTGTTTGATTGTCTCTAAAGTAGGTTTCTGTCCGCAGTACGGGCCGGTCAATCCGCTGTTTCTGCCGGTGACCGCGCCGAAGGCACCCGGATTCACGGCGGTCATACTCACGTACGACCGGGTGGAGAGTCTGTTCACGCTGGTGAGGAAGCTCGTGCGGACGCCGAGCCTCGCGAAGATATTGGTCATATGGAACAATCAGAACAAGCAGCCGCCGCCTTGTGAGTATTCAACGTTATCTATACATACAAAAATAAGCAGTGATAGCCTAGTGCTTTGAAATTCAGCCTCCCACTCCGGGGGGTCTGGGTTCGATCCTAGCGCGCACGCCTCTGATTTATTACGTGCGTTT
>DWDX01002041.1:0-16317 GCA_018245675.1 Agara michaeli | reverse complement strand
ATTAATATTAATTTCCTTTATATTATATACTCGACAATATAAAAACTTTCTAAAAATATAAGGGTAATTACATGCTAAAAAACTATTAACTTAAATACACCCACTGGTATATAAATACATATTACAATATATCGTTACGCTAAGCTGACGCTATTCGCTAAGGAAATTGACGCATGAATGACGAAAGATGAATGACGGGCAGATAATGGGAAAGACTACCGAGTTTCCCTTTAACTTTTTCTCTCTCTCTGTCTAACCCAAGAACACGTATAATGTCGTTTTAGAGGATAATATTCAATATAATTTTGACGTTGACTTATGACAAAAAAAAGTTTGAACTTGGACTCGGCCAAATCTACGTTCAAATATTTGAATTTTTATAGTTTTCTTGTATTATCATCGAAGAGGCTTTGTCGGAATTTACAGTACTTAGTAGGTATCGCCTATTGATAGGATGACCACAAATTTGTATTCCCCAAACCACACACAATCAGTGTGTTGGAATAAAGTCCACTTTAGTTAATTTAGCTATAGTTATAGGTACTAATTATTTGCAGTAATTTGTGTAACGTTTAAATAAAATTACAGCAATACCAGAGATTATGGTAATTCGGTACGAAAACACAACAGGTAACTAAGCAAAGTATCTACATATGTACAGTATAATAATAGGGTGTTAACAGAAGTAGTATTACGTTTACCTGTTTTAATGTATGACATTTACAATAATTAAGAACAATAACATATGTATTTATCTATGTAATAAAGATTAAGTTTAGCTTAAGTTTAAAGTGTTTGTCAGACAAAATACGTATTTCTCTAGAAATATTGTAAAGCTTGAAGCCGTTTTGTTAACGTCTGCCAACGTATAGGTATTCGAATTACATTCGAAATTCGAATTAGGTACATTCGAAATTCAAATTACATCGAGATCTTAGTTCGAGAGTTCATTGTCTTATTTTTCCTTTTTTTGTGTAAAGCTTGCGTTTGACTAAAAGTTCATCTGATCGCAAGTGAGGTGCAGTACAGGATGTAGCACGTGTGCCTCGAAAGTGCCTATTCACTATTGTTTAGAATAAACCCAAGTTATACGTATAGAGACCAGCAGGGAATTCCATTCCTTGACATAACTACGCGTTTGAGTTTTCAACAGTACGTATAGAAAGGTTTTTTGAACAGTGTTCCTATTCGAAACTGGGAATGACTTCATCTAAAACTTAAATCTTGCTTATTGATTACTAAGTACAAATGTATTTAAAAATGATGTTATTCTCAGGTTATATTTATTATTTACAGAGTTATGGTTGAAGTCAAAACTATAAAAAACTGTATTAAAGCTATAAAAAATCGCGGGGCATGAGTTAAACTATTATTATTATACCATCACGCTAGGTCTCTAACTGGGTAGGCAGAAAGTACCGATTAAACTAAATCACCAGAAAAGATATAATGTAGTGTAAGTTATTTACTCCCAATCCTTTTTCATTGGTTAACCTAATCAGTCCTTCATGTATATGTATATTCCTATATTTTTTTGTTACTTATATGGCAGAGCGTTCACTCACCAAGGTGCCCAGGTAGCTGTGGCCGATCTCTTCCTCCGACGTGTCTCCGGAGACCAGGGTCTGTTTTTTCCACTTCATGTTCGATATTACTTTATCGTTTTCTCACTTTAGTACTAAAGTAATTTTCGTTTGATCACCGATCGTTATGACTGAACTGAATCATTTATGTTAGTAACATCACGTTTTTACTGTATATAATGGTAAAATAAAAAAATAAAAAATTAAATAGTTTTTAATGTAGCGCCAATGGAACTGTATTTATTTTAATTTATTTTTATACAGATGTCATAATTATATAAACTGTTTAAGTGATTATTACTATTGTTTGAGAATCTATGGTAGGCATATGCAATGTAGTGAATTTTAAATAAATATCATCTTATGTATCAAAAAGTTTTTGTGTGTAATTAGTTAATAATCTTTAATTATATAACCGATAGTAATATCTATAACTGGTAGTCGTGGTATAAAATATTATTAGATATTTTATTTATGTACTCGAATACTGCGATTAGACTATTTTAATACTATTACGATTGATAAAAATAAATAAATGGAAAATCCAATGTCTTCAATATTTGAAAAAAAAATGGCCAAAATGGTTCAGGCGTTCTGGTTTTGCGCTTAGCAACACATTTCACGATCCATTCTTATTCATATAAATTGACAAAAACTCAGAAACATCCATTTGTTAGAGCTTAATCCGCCGCATGATGTTTGCATTATTATTGGGTTATTTTAGAAATATGGATACTAGACATGGGTAGCTGGTGAAAATACCATCGGGCGACGCGTCCATTTTATGAATGGATATAAACAAGTGAACCTCAACTAAAATGTTACTAGTAAACTATCTCGCCTGTAATTGTTACATTCTAAATTGATTAAAATCTAACAGTAATTTGTAATTACATATCGAGCCTTGATTTTAATTTAACTGTATTTGGAAATAGTGAAAGGAATACACAGCTTTTACACTTATTATTCCTAGCGTAACAACTTTACAGATTTTTTGTAGACTTCGTATTAGATAAAAAATTGTTTAAACAAATCATTTTTAAGAATTTGACCTAATTTGCCCGCATTGCGATTTCAAAATATTTGCTTTTTATATATTCAACATATTTGTTCAAAACGTTAGTGTAGCGTTAACCTTAACTTTGTCGTTTGAAATCACTTATAATTCAATGATCACTATTCACGGTGTACTTTTAAATCACATTTCCAATGCACGTATGGGCGTAATGTCGAATTTGTATGAAAAATATGTCGATTATATCTCCGTGGTCCTTCGAGCCGGACTACCGTCCGATCGGTCCAGGTGCGCTGAACTAGCCAAGATCCATCGTTCGCACTGAAGCACTGAAACTTAAGACCAGTACACACAGGAGGAAGTGGCTAATAGCACGCGTTTGTAGCACTTGAACAATTGCTGGTCGTGAGACGGAAAATATTAACATAATCAGCATCGTTTACTAGATCAACGGGCGTTGTGTGAACGGCGGATTTAATGGTCAGATGGGTTTCACAATATAATAGAATGCAGATTCCACATTATGTCATTTACTTCTTTATGTGTTTAAAGGACTTGTGTCCTTATATATTTAAATACTGCGTGCACAAGCACGCAGTATTTAAATATAAATACACTTATTTAGTCTTTGTCTCAAAGAGATGTCGCCATTATATCTATTATTATATCGGTATCTTCAGGAAGCTTAAAATTATATAGAACTTTTACGCGCATTTTCTTTAAAAAGTTTTAATCATTATTATACTGCTATTTACTTCTATAGAGGATTAATTTATAACAATGATTTTATATTCCACGCAAAAATCCTATATCAATGGGGACATGTGCACACGCCCTTACGATCCTTGTTGCCAGCCATCATTGCCTCATCACATTACCACGTTTGTGCACCTCGTTAACGCGTCCTCCAGCGTCGATATCAATTATCGACAACATTTATCGAAAATTCCTAACGTTAAGTACGTGTTAATTGCAAACAATGATCGATCCAAATAACCGAAGTATTCACGTGATATATGAAAGATGAAAGTCATTTCGAAAAGGACTCGCACACCCTTACATAGAATTTAAAAAATCTTTGTTAACATCAAACTAAACTCTTTAATATACAAAATATGTAATTTGTAACAAACCCTAGAAATGCAATATACATATATACCCATACAAGCATCGTGTTGGTAAACTGTTGTATTGGCAATGGTTTTCCTTCTGTTAGGGTTACGTTAATGGCAGGACAATACGTCAATAAACGTGACCGCAAATGTCTTACGCTTCGTTTAAATCCCACGAGATAGTATACACGAGATGATAATAAGTTAAATATTTATTAGTACATTTAAATCTGTTATCTTAATGCCAGAGAAAAATTAATGTGAGAATTTATTAAGCGTGAAAACATACACCCCTAGATACAATAAAAAGATATAGTAAAATACTAAAAGTACATATAATACTTAAAGACCAAGGACATCTGTGCAAGGTGGCGGGAAGAGATCGGATGCGGAGAGCCGAAGGGCTGGGATACGGACATCAATTGTAAAACTAAACTTTACTGGCCTCGTGGACGACTGGTGAGAAACTCTGACTGCAAATCTAATCTAGCCTAAGCAAAAAAAAACTAGCCTAGTCTAGCATCTGCCGGCTAGCCGATTGCCGTTCGAGAATTAATATTTGACAAGATACGGTAATATATGCCTATATAAATTTGCAATAAAATTCCCATATAATCTTGAACAATCTGAAGCAATTCCGCCAGTTGACGTCACCATTTTTTGCCGGTTCTTGTAAGCGCCCGTTTCGTTATACGAAAACGATTCGCGAGTTTAAGCCTATATATAATGTGGCTTTGTTTTTTATGTCCTTCGTCAATATTTTTTTGTACTATTAAATCGTTGTGACGTACTATTAAATCATCGTATAGTGGATTGTTTTGCTTTCGTTAGTATTTCCTTACAGCTACTATATTACTTACATATAGACTCACTCATTGCAGCCCATAAATCGATATCAACTCTTTGTGTTCATGTTCCACTGTTGGACAAGAGTCACGTCTTATAATGACAAGGTTTACGCCTATAGTCTACCACAGTAACCAACTGGGGGTAGACAGATTTCAAACGCTTTACAGATTGGAAAATGCCAAGGTGCATTAGGTTTCCTCACATGCACATCAATATCAAATTTGGATGTGTTTAACGTACAGTCTATGAATAAGTCCCAATACCTCCGCCAATTTTCATGAGAGCAGCGTGAAGGGGTATGTTTCGAGCTGCCGCAGTTGCGAAAGAAACCTGGGCCCAAGAGTGAGACGTAAATCGGACTGCAGCTATTATACTGAATACTATAAATAATTGGCAACGAAGTAATTATCTACATTTATAATGTTTACATTTGACCGATATCTTGCTCATTGTGCCGGTTCACGGCGGACTGTTCTAACAGCGAACGGTTTTAATTAACGCAATCTAGGACAATTAAAATATAGCAGAAAACTTAATTAGCGACATTGCCCATTTTGAGATTGTTGAAATAAAACTAATCAAGAACATTTATCTCAGTCAGCGACTCATAAGAATGAGATTAATCATTTTATCTATTATTTTCATGTTCTTAACCATTATAATACCAACCGAAGCGGTTAGGTGCATTATTGAGAACCTCTAGAACGAAAGATATAGAAAAAAACAACATAGAATTCCTTTTCTATTGGAGTGCAACAAGGTAGTATTCTAGGTCTACTGATGTTCCACATATAACGAGTATGGTCGTATTTATCTAATAATATAATCAGTTCTGTATGTACAAAAGATGTTTAAAGCAATAGGTTAGAGTATCACTGGAATCGTAACATACAAGGAAAGAAAATTAAGGAAAACCTATTAATTCTAAGTGTTTCTAATAAAACGATTACGATTGACACTAAACATATATTTTATAGAGAAATATTAAAGACCTAGCATAAAGCAAAATTTATTGCGAACGCTTATACACTTAAAAAGACTTTAAATCATTTTATATACTTTAGATCAGCTTACAGTCGATGGCCGTCCAACAAAGTATTAGATTCCTATTAACTTAAACTACTATGAATTCGTCATCTTTAACATAGTCTTAAAATTGAAACTGATGTTATGTTAATGATAATGCAAATAACGGCAATGCAATTATCCCGCTATGCGGTTATTGCATTGCATACATTTTAATTATGAATGGTTACTTAGAAACAAATGAAATAGAAGTTTAAAGAAAAAATATTCAATAGTTATTTCCAGAAAAAGAATCTAGTTTTGAAAGAGGAAACTATTGTATGACGATCATAGAAAATAATATCTATATGAATGAAAACAATTGTTTATTTCTTGCTTATAAACAATACAAACGATAATAACCGGGTTTTGTAACCGGAAGTAAGTAGTTTCCGTACATAGTACCTACAGTGATACAAGTACATAGGTTCCGAATATTGTGGATATTAATAATAATTAATTAGTGCAACTGTATTAGCACCGGCTAATCAATAAGTATCGACATCCTCCGAGGGTATACGAGTAGAATCCTGTCATGCACCTCTGACTTTACAAAGCTACGTAGGTGTACAAAATTTAATATCACTTGCTATAATGGTGAAAAAACATAAGGACACGAGAGAACGGAGTTTTTAGTGTGACTACATGAAATGTTTTGCTATCGCGGTTTTTATATACTTAATTTTATTTTTTCACTTCTAGACTTTCATAGCGATTCTAACCTCTCTCTTTTAGTATGTCCAGGATTTGTTCACGATGATGTTCGATGATGTTCGATGACTAAATATATGATGAATTTGATAAAAAATAGAAGAGACTGAATATTTTTGTTACGATCATAGCCGGTGCAAATGCTAACTCTCTGCTTATAATGGAAATGTGACATGTGACTGTATGCATACAATGTCGTGTTATTCAAATGAAATTTTATTCCACTCATAAATTAAGTCACACGAACAGACAGTCAGTCCTAGTTAGCTGGAAAGGAAGTTACAAGCGCATTGTGAAATAAGACGCTATATATTAATGTGGTAAGAATGATATGAGGGCATCACGTGGCGGATACGTCAAATCGTCACGTCACAAATCGTGCGGAAATCTGACCGTGAGTTCGTCAGCCGAAAGGAGGGCGCGTGTCCATTGTGTGGACTGGAGTGAGGACTGTATAAAATTGTATTATACAGTCCTCAGTAGGCTTTTTATGTATTTCGAGTTTGTTGTAGCTAAGAAGCAATGATAGTCTAGTTATTGGAAAATGTTAAATTCAGTCTCCGACTCCAGGGATCTGGGTTTAATTCCTCGCACCCATCTCTAAGTTCGCACCTTACACAGTTAGTGCGAAAACCTTAGAAATGTCATAAAATGTATAATATTTATCTGAGGTGTATGAAGTCTGCCAGCGTGGTAGATTATGGCTTAAAACTTCCCGTTACGAATGGAGAGCCGTGTCCGGCAGTGGAACATTAAAATTATCGAAAAATTATACTTATTTTGGCAGTGGAACAATAAAAGGGTCGAAAAATTATATTTAGTTTATTTATCAAAATGTTGATTACACAACCAAAACGCTTGCGAATATAGTCAGTAATAATACGACACCACTACAATATGTAGGAACAAACAAATTAACGAACAAAATTATACGTACATACATACATTCTCTGTAAGTGATCCCATTCATTTGAAGCAGATAAGAGTTCTCATAATTATGTAAAACAACGGAATATGGCACTTTATGCCACAATCATCGCACTTAAACGCGAAATTGTTTAGATTTTACGATAATTGATAACCATCTAAATAACTGGGCAATTAACACGAGGAACATTAAATGTATTTATCTGCATAATGACACTGAAAATATTGCACATATGAAGTTATATTTCATACCTCCACGAGATATTCGATGCTATACGAACAAATTAAAAAAATCTTGTATATTATATACATATGTATGTGTTAAATGAGTTCTATACAAAGCTTTTGAAGATGTTTGTCTCATCACTCAATAAATGATCTCCTAAACAATTACAATATTTATATTAACAATAAAATTACTGGCAAATAAACATGTATTTTATAACTTAAAATTAAAATATACATTTCAAATTTCAACGTCAGTGATGAATTCACAAACGACGCTGATTTTATGTTAAAGAATTTGTTAATACACACAACAAAAGTAAAATATATAGCTTGATTTAAGTATTGAAAACCCATATTAAGCATATAGATAAATCGGAATTTTATACACTTAAATCTAGTAGACTAAAACCGCTGACATCGGTAACTTACGAACTTAGTAACGGAGTGAAAACGTGACGTGTCGTAAGGTACAATGGAGCCGCGGGAGCTCTTCCCCTCGCGTTGAGACAATTGGCCATTACGTCGATGGTTCGCGCGCGATATGTAGCCCGGTGCGTCTTTACTGTGATTCATTCGCATGGCTTGTTTAAGAAAGTCCCTTTTGAATAGTTCGTGTTGATATTATTGAAGACTCGCCTCTTGGACTAGCGGTTAGAGATCTGGACTGCTACAGCGGACGACGTGGCTTCGATTCCCACCCAAAACGACAATTTGTGTAACGAGTACATATTGTTTGTTCTGTGTGTGGATGTAATCAAAATATTTATATAAGTATGATAGTATATACGTAGCTTTTTTTTTCCGCTGTCTGGTTTCCATAGAGCCTAGTTTGGGATAGGAAGACTGTGCGTGAGGGTGTCCCGAGATATTATTATTATTATATTACATTGTATGAACACTAGTGTGTCGAAACATACAGAACCTTACTTATCATGAACAACATCTTTGTTACTAATACGACAATTTTACCTATACAATTGAATTGTTTGTCCGTTATGTCAAAACAACAGCTGTTTACAGAATGCACATGAAAATGTCCACGTTATTTACCTATAAGAAAAAGGATAAACAAAACAAAAAACACTCCCAATATAACATTAGTATGATGTATGGATGCCACAGAGAAAGTGCGTAGCAACATAATCTACAACGTTATTATATAAAACCGTACCTTTACCTTGGACCTAATCTGATAACTCTATGTCGTGTTATGTTCCAGGATTGAACAAGGGCAAAACAAATAAATATAAGTTATTTGTATAGGGCTTCATGACATTAACATTCGGTACGTTACGTAAACAATATGATGTTACCTTTTGTCGTAGAAGGAAAAAAATATAACGTTTTATCATACTTAACATAGAAAAGGAATAGATTTTTGCCATTTGCAGTTTCCATGCAATTTTTTTTCAAGGAAAATTGTAAGGAAAACCCGCATGATACATGACGATCGCTTATTTACTTAAAGCGACAGTTTAATTATTGGTTGTGATTTCAGTCTGCCATTTTGCAAGTCTGAGGTTCCAACCATGGCGCGCATCACTTAAGTAATGATAAATGAGTATAATGTAAGTAATAATAAACAAGTAAGTATATATGTATTTCTTAAATTTAAACACCGTAAAAGACAAAATGTCGTTTGAACTATGTATACTTGTAAAAATCTATAAATTTACCCATATTTGTGCCAAATTAACGTCTTTGTCTTTAACTAGAGATAGTTATGTGGGATTTTAATGTTAAATATCGCTGTAACGACGAAGAAAAATACTGAAGAATCGAACACATTTTAGAATTATTCGTAATAATATTTTCTATGGAGAGTGAAAGTAAGATCTGCATTCTTTTGTCTGAGAGGAAGGAGGGGGCGGGTTGGGGGTAGGCGTGCTCAACAATGGAATAATCGAAAGAATATAAGTTTGTTTTTTTATGATCACGTTTAGAAATATGTTGCTGGCAAGCGGGGAAATGCTGTTTTCATTAATTAATTTAGCATAATGCATTTAAAAATTTCATCATAACAATGTCATGTGCCTTGTCTTTAACGGGCTGACTAAAAACATGGCGAGAAAAACGAAATTTCATCTATCCAAAGGCCCGAGGTGCTCAACTTACAGGTCATTTTCCTGTTTTAGTTTCGAACGTAAAACGTTGTCACTTACAAGGTTAACTAAAATAACTTCTACGTTGATAGCGTTGTTGCCGTTAGATAACAATGTCGACTTTCAAAGAAAATCTCCGAATTACATATTACTACGTATTGTAAATACTTCACGGTCTTAAGTACGGTTTTATGAATATTATATTCATAGTTTAATGTTAATTCTCGTGATACACTTTTTTAGTTATATATCGAAATAAATGATTGTTGACACCTAACGCTGTTAATGTCTTCGACTTGGATTAAAGTGAAAATTATTTACTTTAATTTTGTTATTTAACGTATTGATTTTTATTATCTGACTTTATGTTTCGGTGTCGCTCGCACCTATTAACAACAGCAGTAATAAACATCTTGTTAAAAATACATATTTTCTTTATTTTTTAACAGTGTATGTCTGTTTTATTACGAACGAAATGTATTAATTAACGATGAAATAAATTGTATATGATTAATTAATAATTGTCGTATAACTTAAATCTTTAGCTTACTGTATTTTGTTTTAGTATTAAAATTATTAAGTTTTTTTTAAATTATCCCCTACTTTACATCGATCACACTACACTACATCACACGGTCACACAAACGCGAGGCGCTGGCCGCGCTGTGTCCCACCTCTCACTGTGCCTACTCTAGCCGAGCACACAAGCCACCACAGCATCACACTGCACATATTTGCCGTGCTAAGATTACACTTAATAGTTAATTTCAGTAAACCACTGCGTGCTGCAGCTAGCGTGTGTGATAATTGGCTCATTTTCGATCAAAACGCAAAAAATCCATATCAGAATTCCTAGTATATAGACTGTATGGTGGTTACATTACAGCGTGACGCTGGCTGTTTGGGTTTCAGATCCTGACACAGACTTTACAAAGTTATGAACGCTTTTAAGATTAAGCATGAAAAAACGTGCACACAGGGTTCCCCGCAACGTTCGTTAAGTTTTTTTTTAAATAAAATTAACCTAGCAAACAGGCAGACGGGTCGCAGGAGTCGCCAGTACGCTGCCGCCTATGGAGAGAGCTCTTTTCACACCTTTCTTGCAGAGCCCCATGTCGTAGCGCTCCGGGAAAGCCTCAGGTGGAAATTTATTCTACATCTTACACGATGTGTAAGTTCTGCCGCTTAGTACGCCAGCGTCAGCATAATCTGCCAGATCATGGTCTTAACCATGTTTTTTTTCTGAGAGGAAACTAGTGCTCAACAATTGAGGATTAAAAGGGTTGAGGTGAAATAGCGAATACGAACTGCAAGATTTCGAGTTAGTATATAGTCATGTAAAAATAATACAAAAAAGATAAAGTTTAGACGTTTCGCTAATTGCCTGATTTCAAAAATTTGCAACAAGAAAGCAAGCTAACTCAAGGTAATCTGTTAATCCTATCTTAGGTGAAATATTCAAACAATTCTGTACGCGTATGAAAGTCAAATGATTATATTAAGCTAACTAGCAGATGTTAGAGATCTGGTCTGATTTTAATTACATCTAGACACAGAAGAAAATAAACGTGCTCATCGCACAAATGTTTGACCTGGGTGGGAATCGAACCCACAACCTCCGATTTAGCAGCAAGATTATCAAGCTACTCAACCACGAGACCAGTCAATCATGATTATTACCACAGTTGTAATTATCGATGGATGGTCAATAATGTTAGATGGTGAGCATCATGATAGTGTTGCCGAATGCTTAGCGATTTCCAATAAGTCCAAGTGCTCATAATTTAATCTCAGCTCTTCAATTACAAGAACTAAGTACTTTTGTTACCGTTCGTTATCTATTCAAGTGCCGTCCCAGTTTCGTAATCTCCGACTCGCTCATTGTCAAGAGAAAATGAGCCATCGGCGATGTCTTGCAAAATTACTTGTAACGAGATACATTTTGTAATATCTGATATTCAAAACTAGGGAATATCATTATACCATCACGCTAGGTTTGTAAACGTGTGGCAGGGAGCATCGAGTGCCAAATATCTCTATCTTTATGTATTAGACGTGATTCGTGAACATACATGCTGGTTTCGGAGACATCTGCCTCTGGTATCAGACCAATTTGTTCAGACCAGCTTCACGTCATCAAAGGTTGGCTAAACCAGAATTCTATTTAGCGTTAAGTACGCGTGATGCATTGTACCTACATGTTGGTGTTATGCATCCATTTCTTTAATTCAAACTCTCCTGATCACTCTCCTGAGCCATGTTGTAGAAGACTTCACAAACTTTACATTTAAGATAGGTGAATTTACGTGAAATACCGGTATTCCCAAAACTATATCATTGCTATCGATATTGTATCCACGCACGACTTTATCGGTGACGTCTAATCGTATGAAATACAATTGTATGTAGATGGGTATCTAAACAATTTGTACGATAGATTACCTCCGGTAACAGGTTACCTGGCCCCCACTATCTTTGGGTGCCTCGCTGGGGGTAACCTATGCTGAAAAAACGTCGTTTGTTGAATAGCTAGGGGCGGCTATTGCTGGTGGAATTCGAAGTATTCCTGCAATTCTGTAAATAGGTAGGAAAATATTTTCTTCAAGGACTACACGGTGGTGCTTTGTTCTTGAGTTTGATACGAGAACAATACACTAAAAGAACACACTGTACTAAATAAAACACTCTCATTGTTTTGTTGGCGTTTTCTTCGACATGTTTGGAAATTTGTTTGTGCGATTTAAACATTATAGTTTCTTTGTAAATTTAATAAAATGAAACGTTTGTAGATGGGTAAGCATGATTGACCATGAAAAGTGATGAAATGAAGTTAGTTTGGTCTATTTTTTCAAGAACTTAATATATTTAAGGCGCGCATATTTAACAGTACTTTTAAACCGGAACAGACGCGAGTGTTAACCGCTTACTGGTGGTAAAATAATTGGTATATGCCATTATGTCCGCACGGTACCTAAGGTTCTATTAATAGGTACTTTTAATTAATGACATGATGTAAATGTTTTACTGGCACAGACAGACGCAGTTTCTTTACATGATACGCTTCAATTACCATCCATTGTAAATAGCATTGTTATTTTCGATACGCTGAATTGTACAAAATTGTCGTTGTATTAAACTTTTACTCATAAATCGACACATGTTACGTTCTTTTGACAGGAATGATGACAGATTTTGACAGAGAGCAGTGTGCGGAGTGCGAGTTCAATAAATATGTATATTCAATGCCAAACGCGGCGAGAAGTGAAGTGTGAGGTGCTATGGTATTGACGTATCGAATGTCAAATTTTGTATTTCGTACTCTCTGAGCTCTTGAAACAACCAATCACGTGCGACAATGTCACCCACTGACAAGTGCTATTGACATTACCGACACTAGTTGGCGCTGTTTAAATTCCATACAAATTGCAGTTTAGTCTCTCGCAAACGAGTAGAGAAGAAAACTCGCACTAGGCACACTGACATGCTTCATCCGGCTTCCGGGGGAATCAAATCTTTCAAACCGGCGCGTTTGTATGAAGAGAGTGATGAATCATTTCATTCCTATTTTACCTCTATTTCATCTGTATACACATAATACAAAGTTACCTTCTTCAGCGGTAAACAGAACAGCGATCTAAAGCATTGTGCCATCAGCATATTTTGTATGACGACAGTTTGGCACAATCTTCCCGCTGATGCCGTCATTAAAGTAACATGTATTAATAAAGCTAGAAGGACGCCTCCTAAAACGGCGGTGTAGAGATACACTGAAAAAGAAGTGTGAAAAAGTGTCGTATGTCATAATACAATTATAATAAAAGCAGAGTGAGAGAAGAAATATAGAAGCAGACAAAGCCAAAATCAGCCATATAACTTGCAATAAAGTGTTTGTTGATTATGATACAATAAAACATGTACAACCCTTTCTATATATGAGCAATTTAATGAATTAATTTTGAAGCAATTTACTTACATATCGATGGGATTGTGTGACAGGGGATCAAGAAGTCTATATAGCAGAGTCCCATGCATATAACAATGGCGCAGCCAGCATAAAACCATACTCTGCTCAAGGTTAAGGGCTCCGTCCAAAACGACATCAACACGAATGTCATCAACACTGTAAATAAAGGGAATAAGCAAATTCGTGTAGGAAAACAAAAAGAGAGAGACAAGGAAATTTCGACCTCGCCGCATCCGGCGGATACTGAGAAAAACACCTCCGATACGTCCTTAACTTGGATACATTTTCCGACGATGCGCTTCAGCGAGTCCGTTCACTTATTGACTATGTATAAAAACATTCACGCACCATATTCAGGGTTCGGTTTCTATTGACAGTTTCTTTAACCCTAATTATTGTCAAAGACTTTGGGAAAGGTTTAGTAGCATCCGCTCCATGTTAAATCTATCCCTAAATGCTTTAGTGTTTTATTGGCGGTTAGAAATTTATTAATTTAAATTAGCGCTGCATACTGGCTAAAATAAAAATGGAATGTCAGTTTTTGTTTCGCTAAAAGTCAACTGAGAACTGATTTAGGTGTACATTTCATAAATTACCCAACAATTTGAAATTCTGTGTATCGATAATCGATTTCTTACCTATCAACGGTGTATAGAACACAATGCTTAACCCAGTAGCCTTTCTCTTCAAGTTGATAGTGATAACGAATATGTCGTTTTTGTGTGTGAGAATATCTTTATCGGAATAATTATACTTAGACATCCAAGTTGTGATGTTCAGTATGTGCTCACTTGTTGTTACCTCCCATCCGTTTCTGACTATTTCATCTATATCTGCGAACTGAAATATTAAAGTAGTTTCGGTTAAATTGGGTTACCGTACAATACCGTGTTCATTGACCTACAGTATCATAAATTCGTTATCTGGTATATTAATCAGTACTAATTCATGAAGTGATTGATTTCCACGAATTTCTACAGTTATTTGTTATCATTTCTTTCATTTCTTGTTTACAACGGAACCTGTAAAGCCGAATTAATGTTTAATTGTTAGTTAATTCAATTTAAACCTTTACTTACGACTTTTAATGCCTCTTGACGCGAAGTGAAATGAGTTAGGACAATTTTTTCGTGAGCTTCCCATGGTTCGATGAAGAGTTCACATTTATATTCATCTCTGGGCCATCTGTGGGGTTATTTATGAAAAAATATTAATATCATAAATTAATTTAGTCGATCTGATTAATCCATATTTATTAAATCCAGTTAGTGAGGGCATACTACTCATATAAAATATTTTGTACAATTACATGAGATTTTTTATCGATACACTCAATTACATTACCTACATAAATCGTTTGCGTTTTTAAGATTCCATAATTTATCTTATTATACATAGAAATACCTAAGTAGCTAACTTACTTATTCATAGTTGATTTAGAATCATAGCACCAAGTGTCCACTTGTGTTTGAAAATGGTATGTCGACACTCCATCGTTTATTGTTATTATTGGTTCGGGATTCTTCGGGTTTAACATTGTGCTACTGTCAGAGCTAAAAAAAAACAGTACGAAAAAGTATAAAAGAACAATGCACAGCTATATAATAAGTACTAAGGGTATTTACACACTATTGATAACTCAAAGGTCTTAATATTTTTAAGTATGTCTAAATTATATTGTTGTATAGTTTAAGCAGAACAAGGACGGAGAGGAAGTAAATAATTATAGTATAAATTTAAAGCTTTATAAAAATAATGTGATTTTTTTTGTATTATAATGGTATTAAAGTTCTGGCCGCCAAGACCATCGTAGGCTTTTTGTTAAGCAAGGGCTTTAAGGATCAGGGCTGATAAAATAGTGCAAAGGTCCCTTTCATCACATGGTAATAATATAATAATCGGAAAGCTGTAAGAATAGTTAATTTATTGGTATTCTCAATAATTATGTCCGTTTTGAAGGATCTCAATATATATGTAGGTCCATTTTATACTGTTTGAGATATTGCGGGGAGTAATAACCAAATGACAGTGGAAAATATAGTACTTGATAACAAAGAACTTTGGGCTCCATATTTGTCCTTGTCGAAAGGTCAGCACTGCGGTGTCGTTGAACTTAGCTGGATTCCAGGCCATGCTGTTGTCCATCCAACGCTGGAAATGATAATATAAAATATTTCTGAAATTTAAATAAGTATGGTTAGCTGAATTTAGCTCTTATGAAATACCTTTCTAGAATTATATTGGACGTACACCCGCAGCTAAACATTTTGAGAACGGGAAAGTTCTATCCAACTTTCTCTACCTACCCGACAAGGCAACAAATCCACTATTGTTTCAGTAAAATCAGAATTCAGCTTATCACAATGGCCGTGGAGCTCAAAACAACACTAAATAAATTCACACACATATAAGAGAATAACAATACAGTCGGTACATTCAAATTAATTTAAACAACTTTCGAGTATAAGCATGCAATTCGTTTGTTTAACATACTCTTATCGATCAGAAGGGAATTAAATATTTAACACAAGAAAAGGACATCAATTATAGTCGAACTATAATACAAACTAAACAATCACAATTAACAATAGAAGAATGATAACAATCACACTAAACATATGATTAAATAGCACTTGAATAGAATAATTATCTTTAAGCGAATCGTCACATCCGAACGCCACGAACAGCGCGGGAAAACGTAGCGCGCTCTTCTCTTGTTTTTTTTTTTTATTTTCTTTTTTTCTATAGAAGCGTGCCAGTT